>ML824279.1:27445-40390 GCA_009831015.1 Picea engelmannii | reverse complement strand
TCCATTATCTCTTGTTATTCATCCTACGTGGTTAATACATAGTTTTTCATATTTTTAGTGATTAAAAGGATGATTATACAATAGTTTTTTCGATGATGGTTTAATCCTATGTTTCTATGTCCAAGCAACATGTTCTGTATTGTTCAGGTTCCGATGTATGCATTGTCCATGTTCTGGTACCTATACTGTTCCTGTTTTGGTACCTGCATTGCAGGTCATCCGGTACTCCAAGTCATCCGGTACTAGAAGGTTCTATAGTCATCAGATACCTGCACATTCATTTGGTACCTACACAGTCATCCAATACCCATGCTCCATGTCATGTGGTACCCACACTCCATGTCATCCGATACTACCTTTGCGTTCATTCGATACCAGCTCTCTGGCTCTTCTAGTACCAACTTCATCCGGTACCAGATTGTGCCTATTCTGGTACTAGCTCCATCTAGTACTACCATTGTGTTGGTTTGGTACCCATAATCATGACTGTGTTCATCTGGTACTAAACCCCTACCTACAAGATTCTGGTACTAATTGTTCTAATCCGGTACCAACTGTTCTAATCCGGTAATAGAAATAATTTAAAATTTTGGAAAGCTTCTAGAGGAAAATTGGGTACATGGGTTTTGTCCAGAATTATTTTTTCATGCGAACACATGGGAAATAATTCAACTAGATCTCACGTGTGGACCTCTAGCTCAGGGGGAATGATTTTGCCAAAATTAGCAACAAAACTCAAACTGCCTAATCTAGTACTAGAAATAATTCAAAATTTTGGAAAGCTTATAGAGGAAAATCGGGTACATGGGTTTTGTCCAGAATTATTTTTTCATGCGGACATGTGTGACATAATTCACCCAGCTCGCACGTGTGGACCTCCAGCTTAGGGGGAATGATTCTCCCAAAATTAACAACAAAACTCAAACTGCCAACTTGTGCCTCTATTTCCGTGCACATGGGAGAATATATTGCAAAAATGAAAACTGAGTTTTTAGAAATATCAACCTGCTATAGAACCCATAAATCGTGTTCTAAATTTAGAATATTTTGGGAAGATATGCGTGGATCCATAACTCGAATCTACCCAAATTGCAATAAAACCCAGATTTTTGAGGATTTTATCTAAAAATGTAATATTTGAAGTCTGAGCATTGGGATTCGGTCCCATCCACTCTTCAATAATTATTCATGTATAAATAATCCTCATAGGGCCATGAGAAGGAGCAATTAATTTCATGAAGATTTTGTAAAGGAGAGATTTATTCTTGTGAGAAAACCTTAAGGAGTTGTTAGCCATGTAAAAACAGAGTTTTTGAACTCAATGAAGAATTGATAGTTGCTGCCACATTGAACATCCTTATATCTTGATCTGAGTTCTTCTTAGCAACATTAACCTCCTAGGAAGGGCCCCTCAGTGAGGGTAAGTGTTGTCATATTGTATTTATTTCATAGATTAGTATTGTGTTGTTTGTCTACATGCAATTCAATTTTGGTTTTGATTGTTGATTGGATTTAATTCAGATGCATTTCAATTATGTCATTTACATTAGTTTTGGTAATTAAAACTTAGATTTCATTTTACCCTTCATTTGTTTGCACCAATCCCGTAGATATATGCCACTTGCATTAATTGTTCCCAATACTCTGTTATGTGCAATCCATTTTCATTGCATTTTAATTCATTTCCAAACCTTCTTCCCATATGTGCATCTTGTCTTTTCTTCGAAAATAGATTGGAATAATACTCCTCAAGATCACATTTATATGATCAACTTTTATATTCATTGCCACCTATTTTCATTAACAAACACATACCTTTTACAGCTGCTATACTCATCTAGATTCAGTTCATACACAAAGATCAATTGTAGAAGGTATTGTTCACCCTCCAACTCTTCATATTTCACTTGCAATTCTTCCCAAAAACACTCTGCCACACCCATGAATTATGTTCACACATTCGCCCTTTGTTTCAAATGTAATCCATTCTGTCATATGCATATACCCATCATGCATTAGATCTATTCCATTACACAATCATATCTCCATTCCATCTCATTTCTATTTTGCTATTGTTTACTGCTGCAGAGAGTGATTAATTCATTAAGACCTTATCATATACACAATCTTTTGAATGCAAAAAAAACACAAGTATCACTCTTTATTCATTATGTTTTACCTAAAACTTAGTTAGATTCAAAAGGTATTATTATTTGTATGCAAGTATTTTAGAGCAGAAAATTAGTAAGATTGCATTCTCATTCATTTATTTTATATTCCCATTGTATTAAATAACCATTACTCTTGTGCATTTGATTCATTCATTATTTCTTTATGATTGGTGTATACATTTAAAAGGGTGGTTTTGAATCTAAGCGAATCTCAGGTGTTGATTGAGTTTGATGATTTTGAGTTTCCCGCACTTAGTTTTTATTTCCTGTACCTTTGGATTCCTTGCACTTTAATTTCACATAGCTTCAATCACCAACGGACAAATTAGAGGTCTAACTCATGAGATATGGCCTTCCATCATTGGAATTCTTCCTAAGGTTTTAGTTTCTATCGTGAATTTCATCTTCGTTTCCTTGTTTCTTTAATTGCATTTAAGTGTGGATCCGCTATAGGAAATAATCATTGAAGGACATAAAACTTAAGTAATCTACTCACGACTAATCACATGAACATCACCCAAAGTGCATGAAAGACTGTGATATAATCCCATATAACACTAAGTTATTCCTATGTCCCAGTGATGGATCCTTAGTGTTAAATTGTTGCAGTGTGGGTTTGAAGATTGTTTTGTTGGCTTTAGATTAGGCTAGATTAGGCTCTGATCCTGCGTTTCTTGCGACTGGACCTTGAAGCTTACTAGCCCCGGCTTATAATTAAATGTGGGAATTAATAGTGCATATATTTAGCCCCAACATTTTTTTGTCGTTGTTGGGGAGGTGCTAATGGATTAGAGCATATGCAGGTTGCTTTTATTTCTCCAAAGCCTTGAGTGTTCTTTTCATGTAAGTGTGTTTCTTTTCATGCAAGTGTGTTTCTTTTCATGCAAGTGTGGTGTGATTTTAAGGACGACCTAAGGGCAGAGAGAAGATGGTAAGACGCGAGGGAAGAGCCCATGCATCCACTTTAGTTGGGTTACTCCAAAGTTAGGTTGTCATCTTCCTTTTAGTAGTTAGATTTGTGTTTTATTAGCATTAGCCATTTTTTTATATATATGAGAAGAGAAGTTAACTTGTGTGAACAAACAACTTGGTGACAACAAGGTCCTAGTAGCACGGTGGCGCTTCGAGTATATAATTGGTTTGCTTATATTTTCTTTTAGTTTTCTTCTTTTTATTTCTTTAGGGTTTTTAAAAAGTTTTTGGGCACTGTAAGAACCCCCCTCTATACTAATCCATGTGTGAAACATGACCCATCAACCAACAACAAGAAATCAAAGATGGTGAAAAGTTTAAGAAAACTCTCTCCATCCTAGCAGCAGTTGGGATCTCTACCTCTCAGGAAGAGAAAATATTGACAATAGTCAAGAACCTATCTACCTCTCCTAAAGTGATAGAAGAAGAAGAGTTCCATGAGATACATCCACAAGAAGATCTAAAAGCCTTTTGTAATCACTCTTTCCAACCTATAGGAGAGACTAAAGAATCATGGACCACATTCGATGGAGAGCCACCATTAGAACCCGAGATTGAAGAGTTCTTGACATGCATATCGTCAGATCCAGTATGCACCCAGGAGACAAACCATCCGAAAGAAGATGATTTGCATGGCATGATAGAGGGAGACATGCAAAGTGGTATAAATGAGGAAGTGAACCAAGAACATGAAGATTACATTGAACATTGGTTCCAGACAACAACAAGATTGAAGCACCACTCTCTTCTTCAACAACTCTTCACATCATCAAAGCAGCTGGTTCTTCGTATTTTGGTATACATTAAAGATTATCTTTTAAACATGAGTATGAATGTACTTCTACACCTGTTACGCACATGGTTACATTGGAAATATTCTTACATGTGAAATTTAATTTCTTGTTCTTAGATAGGATAGAGTAAAAGTTGCATGTTAGTTAACCTAGTTCTAAACAAATGCAACATCTTTTCATGTTTATTTTCAAATAAATGAAATGAGATGAAGATAATATTGGTGATCTAACATAAAAAACCAAAACAACTTAAGATATTTCTTCTTCTTATTACATACAGATTTTCGACTATTAATAATAATAGTTGCTCATAAGCCTAATCTTTAAAACATTATGGGGATTTACAAAATATTTAAGGTCTGCATAATAATACCCATAGGTAACTTGTACATCCTAGTTTCCTCTCAGAACTTGTTATTCAAGCATTCTTATCAAATAGTAGCATGAGAGTGAATGAAACTTCTACTTGTGAGGGAACACAATCTTATATGGAGAAGATGAACTTGGGGACTAGAGACACCTTTAGGTCATTCTCTCATGGCCTCATCCACCACACATTAAGTAAGTTTGACCATGATATGTATTTTGACTAATCTCGATACATAAGTCTATTTTTCATACGAACAATCTTTTATGGGCAATCTATAAAATATCTTCCAACCTAATACCATCGCATACTATAAAAAGGTTTTCAAAGATGCTCCCCCATTCACCCATGCGAAAACAGTCTATAAATTTTATCTTAAGGGTAAATGTTGGGACAAGAGCCTTTGATGGAAAATGGGTGTAAGAGGCTAACCCGTCAGGATACTGAACAGGTCTACTGACAGTGGGTACCAACCTGTGGTATAATTAGGCAAACCCATCAAAGTACTGAATAGGCTCGTGGGAAATGGGGCATTCTTCCTGGGAAGGATATTTATTATATGTCAAAATTACCCCATCGGAGTACTGAACAGGCTTGTTGGCAATGTGTTCTGATTTTGATGTCTTTCATTATGCCTAATCTATATTTTTCTGTATGAACAATATACTTGTGTAAATCGTTAAGAAGAAGCATGCATGGTTGAAAAAAAGGATAATGAACCTCATATAATTTCCATTTGAGAATGTCCGTAAGATGGTCTTAAGACCCCGTCATTCATACCTAGGATTTCATTGTCCTAGAGGTGGGACCCATAAGTGTAGGAGTCTAATAAACTCAAATGCGAACTTTATCAATATCACTTGAATGACAGAGATTCTTTGAGAAATTAAATAGGGATGACTAGTTTCCTATCGGTTTCTCATTTATTAAAGACCATGTATCTCCTCATGTTCTTTTGTTTAAGGATAAGAGGAAAAATCCCCCATCATAATTTACATGGTTTCTTGAGCATACAACTGTTAATGATTGATGAAATCGTATGTAATAAGTAATTTAGAAAATTCCTTTATGCTTGCAATATTTTAAAATAAATTTTATTTCCAAATTACAAGCATGAATACAGTTTAACTTTTGGTTGTTTCTTTAAGCATTGCATCAATGTATATTTCTTCTCTCGTAATAATAGTATTGGTTTAGTTCTTTTAGATTTTTCTGTTTCGATATTGCTGGTACAGGAACCAGTAGGTTCCTGTACCAACAATTCATAAATTTAAATATTTTTTTAGGGTACATTTTGCAAGATATTTTCAGCAGCTCTCAACTCTGGAATACTTCATTTCTCTCCTTCAATCAACATGCACCGGTTCCACATAGTCCACTTTCAACTTGCAGAAATTTTATGTGCTAATGAGAGTTTGCATGAGGACATGCAAACCAACGGGTTTGGGGGTGAGAGAGAGACACATAAGGAATCTCAACAGATCAACATTCATCAACTCTCTTTTAGATATCCATCAGTTCTCAACCTTTCTCCACTTCATCTTCAAATTTCAGCAGTCTACATCATGATTTTACAGACATTTCGTCTTGTTCTGCATAGTTTACACTTCAACATGCATTAGAATTCAAAGCAAGAGTAACTTGAGGTAAAACTAGTACAAATCTTTTTAATTTACTAAAAACTTGGAAAACATGATGCATAACCACTATTACCCACTCCACTATGCATTATCAAAACTACTCAGTAAACCCTCCATCTTCACTCCACTTGTCATAATGAACAATATACTTTGATGATAAGACCAAGTAATGAAAAGGAAATATGTTGTATACAAATACAAAGCAACATCTATAGTGTCTTCTCTTTGCACATCATAAAGCATTCTTAAGCGATCTCAAAGAGGATGAAGTCATTGTTGTCTATCCAAGCAAAGAACCACAAAGTAAATATTGGTCTTAAAATTGATGTCCAAGTTCATACAACCACCATATGCACACCATTCACCATCACTCTGATACCTCATCCACTACTTGTCCTCCATTTTTATGATAATTTTGTTTCTATGTTTGAAATCAATCTGTGGTAGTTTCCAAATTGTCATTCCACAAGAACCAACACTTACACAAAATAAATAATGTCACATAAATCTATAAGCATAGTATCATAAGTTCTTCACCTTGTTTGCATGAGGACATGAAAATCCTTGGGTTTGGGGGTATGTTGAGCTCCAGTTTTGTCATACTTTCGGCTATACAAATACACTCATCACTACACCTTCTCTCCACATTTTATCAATAATGTATCACTAATTACACCATAAACCTCCATTATCTCTTGTTATTCATCCTATGCGGTTAATACATAATGTTTTATATTTTTAATGATTAAAAGGATGATTATATGATAGTTTTGTCGATGGTGGTTTAACCCTATGTTTCTATGTCCAAGCAACATGTTCTGTATTGTTCAGGTTCCGATATATGCATTGTCCATATTCTAGTACCTGTATTGTTCCTGTTCCGGTACCCGCAGTGCAGGTCATCTGGTACTCCAAGTCATCCGGTACCAGAAGGATCTATAGTCAACTGATACATGCCCAGTCATATAGTACCTTCACAGTCATTTGATACCCATGCTCCATGTCATGTGGTACCCACACTCCATGTCATCCGGTACTATCTTTGCATTCATCCGGTACCAGCTCTCTGCCTCCTCCGGTACCAGATTGCGCCTATTCTGGTACTAGCTCCATCCAGTACTACCATTGCGTTGGTTCAATACCCATAGTCATGACTGTGTTCATCCGGTACTAAACCCCTGCCTACAAGATTCTGGCACTAATTGTTCTAATCTGGTACCAACTGTTCTAATCCGGTACTAGAAATAATTTAAAATTTTGGAAAGCTTCTAAAGGAAAATTGGGTACATGGGTTTTGTCCATGATGATGTTTTCATGCAGAAACGTGTGAAAAAATTCACCCATCTCGCACGTGTGGACCTCCAGCTCAGGGGGAATGATTCTACCAAAATTAGCAACAAAACTCAAACTGCCTAATCCAGTATTAGAAATAATTCAAAATTTTGGAAAGCTTATAGAAGAAAATAGGATACATGGGTTTTCTCCAGAATGATGTTTCCATGTGGACACATGTGACAGAATTCACCCATCTCGCACGTGTGGACCTCCAGCTCAGGGGGAATGTTTCTGCCAAAATTAGCAACAAAACTCAAATTGTCAACTTGCGCCTCTATTTCCGTGCATATGGGAGAATATCTTGCAAAACCGAAAAAAATTAGTTTTTAGAAATATCATCCGACTACAGAACCCAGAAACGGTTTTCTAAATTTCAATTTTTTTGGGAAGATATGGGTGGATCCATAACTCAAATCTACGCAAATTGCAATAAAACCCAGATTTTTGAGGATTTTATCTAAAAATGTAATATTTGAAATATGAGCATTAGGATTCGGTCCCATCCACTCCTCAATGATTATTCATGTATAAATAAACCTCATAGGGCTATGAGAAGGAGCAATTAGTTTCATGAAGATTTTGTAAATGAGAGATTTATTCTTGTGAGAAAGAATTAAGGAGTTATTAGCCATGTAAAAACAGAGTTTTTTATCTCAATGAAGAATTGATTGTTGCTGCCACATTGAACATCCTTCTAGCTTGATCTGAGTTCTTCTTAGCAACATTGACCTCCTGGGAACGACCCCTCAGTGAGGGTAAGTGTTGCCATATTGTATTTATTTCATAGATTAATATTGTCTTGTTTGTCTACATGCAATTCAATTTTGGTTTCGATTGTTGATTGGATTTAATTTAGATGCATTTCAATTATTTCATTTACATTAGTTTTGGTAATTAAAAATCAGATTTCATTTCACCCTTCATTTGTTTGCACCAATCCCGTAGATATATGCCACTTGCATTAATTGTTCTCAATACTATGTTTTGTGCAATCCATTTTCATTGCATTTCAATTCATTTGCAAACCTTCTTCCCATATGTGCATCTTGTATTTTCCTTGGAAATCGATTGGAATAATACTCCTCAAGATCACATTTATATGATCGACTTTCATATTCATTGCCACCTATTTTCATTAACAAACACATACCTTTTGCAGCTGCTATACTCATCCAGATTCAGTTCATACACAAAGATCAATTGTAGAAGGTATTGTTCACCCTCCAACTCTTCATATTCCACTTGCAATTATTCCCACAAACACGCTGCCACACCCATGAATTGTGTCCACACATTCACCCTTTGTTTCAAATCTAATCGATTCTGTCATATGCATATACCCATCATGCATTAGATTTATTCCATTACATAATCATATCTCCATTCCATCTCATTTCTGTTTTTCTATTGTTTACTACTACAGAGATTGATTAATTCATTAAGGCCTTATCATATACACAATCTTTTGAATGCAGAAAATAAACAAGTATCACTCTTTATTCATTATTTTCTGCCTGAAACTTAGTTAGATTCAAAAGGTATTATTATTTGTATGCAAGTATTTTAGAGCAGAAAAATAGTAAGATTGCATTCTCATTCATTTCTTTTATATTCCTATTGTATTAAATATCCATTACTCTTGTGCATTTCATTCATTCATTATTTCTTTATGATTGGTGTATACATTTAAAAGGGTGGCTTTGAGTCTAAGTGAATCTTAGGTGTTGATTGAGTTTGATGATTTTGAGTTTCCCGCACTTAGTTTTTATTTCTCATACCTTTGGATTCCTTGCACTTTAATTTCACATAGCATCAATCACCAATGGACAAATTAGAAGTCTAACTCGTGAGATATGGCCTTCCCTCATTGGAATTCTTCCTAAGGTGTTAGTTTCTATCATGAATTTCATCTTCGTTTGCTTGTTTCTTTTATTGCATTTAAGTGTGGATCTGCTATAGGAAATAATCATTGAAGGACATAAAACTTAAGTAAGATACTCACGAATAATCACACGAACATCACCTAGAGTGCATGAAAGACTGTGATATAATCCCTTATAGCACTAAGTTATTCCTACATCCCAGTGATTGATCCTTAGTGTTAAATTGTTGCAGTGTGGGTTTGAAGATTGTTTTGTTGGCTTTTGATTAGGCTAGACTAGGTTTTGATCCTACGTTTCCTGCGCCTGCACCTCGAAGCTTACAAGCCCTGGTTGATAATTAAATGTGGGAATTAATAGTGCATATATTTAGCCCCAACATTTTGTCGTAGTTCTCGGGGAGGTGCTAAGGGATTAGAGCATAGGTAGGTTGTTTTTATTTCTCCAAAGCCTTGAGTGTTCCTTTCAATTAAATGTGTTTCTTTTCATGCAAGTGTGGTGTGCTTTTAAGGACGACCTAAGGGCGGAGAGAAGAAGGTAATATGTGAAGGAAGAGCCCATGCATCCACTTTCATGGGGTTACTCTAAAGTTAGGTTGTCCTCTTCCATTTAGTAGTTAGAATTTGTGTTTTATTAGCATTAGCCATTTTTTTATATATATGAGAAGAGAAGCTAACTTGTGTGAGCAAATAACTTGGTGACAGGAAGGTACTTGTAGCACGGTGGCGCTTCGAGTATATAATTGGTTTGCTTACATTTTATTTTAGTTTTCTTCTTTTTATTTCTTTAGGGATTTTAAAAAGTTTTTGGGCACTGTAAGAACCCCCCTCTACACTAATCCATGTTTGAAATAGGACCCATCAACCAACAACAAGAACTCAAATATGATCAAGAGTTTAACAAAAATCTCTCAATACTAGCAGCAGTTGGGATCTCTACCTCTCAGGAAGAGAAAATCTTGACAATAGTCAAGAACTTATCTACTTCTCCGAAAGTGATAGAAGAAGAAGAGTTCCATGAGCTACATCCACAAGAAGATCTAAAATCCTTTTGTAATCACTCTTTCCAACCTATAGGAGAGACTAAAGAATAATGGACCACATTCGATGGAGAGCCACCATTAGAACTCGAGATCGAGCAGTTCTTGGCATGAATATCGTCAGATCCAGTATGCATCTAGAAGAAAAACCATCTGAAAGAAAATGATCTGCGTGGCATGATAGAGGGAGACATGCAAAGTGGTATAAATGAGGAAGTGAATCAAGAACATGAAGATTACATTGAACATTAGTTCCAGACAACAACAAGATTGAAGCACCACTCTCTTCTTCAACAACTCTTCACATCATCATCAAAGCAGCTGGTTCTTCGTATTTTGGTATACATTAAAGCTTATCTTTCAAACTCGAGTATGAATGTATTTCTACACCTGTTACGCGCATGGTTACATTGGAAACATTCTTACATGTGAAATTTAATTTCTTCTTCTTATATAAGATAGAGTAAAAGTTGCATGTTAGTTAACCTAGTTCTAAATAAATGCAACATCTTTTCATGTGTCTTTTCAAATAAATGAAATGAGATGAAGATAATATTGGTGATCTAACATCAAAAACCAAAACAACTTAAGATATTTCTTCTTCTTATTACATACAGATTTCAGACTATTAATAATAACAGTTTCTCAAAAGCCTAATCTTTAAAATATTATGGGGATTTACAAAATATTTAAGGTCTTCATAATGATACACATAGGTAACTTGCACATCCTAGTTTCTTATCAGAACTTGTTATTTAAGCATTCTTATCAAATAGTAGCATGAGAGTGAATGAAACTTCTACTTGTGAGGGAACACAATCTTATATGGAGAAGATGAACTTGGGGACTAGAGACACCTTTAGGTCATTCTCTCATGGCCTCATCCACCACACATTAAGTAAGTTTGACCATGATATGTCTTTCGACTAATCTCGATACATAAGTCTATTTTTCATACGAACAATCTTTTATGGGCAATCTATAAAATATCTTCCAACCCAATACCATCCCATCCTATGAAAAGGTTTTCAAAGATGCTCCCCCATTCACCCATGCAAAAGCAATCTATAAATTTTATCTTAAGGGTAAATATTGGGACAAGAATCTTTGATGGAAAATGGGTGTAAGAGGCTAGCTCGTTGGGATACTGAACAGGTCTGCTGGAAGTGGGTACCGGCCTGTGGTATAATTAGGCAAACCCATCAGAGTACTAAATAGGCTCGTGGGAAATGGGGAATTATGCCTAGGAAGGATATTTATTAGATGTCAAAATCACCCCATCAGAGTATTGAACAGGCTTGCTGGCAATGGGTTCTGATTTTGATGTCTTTCATTATGCCTAATCTATATTTTTCTGTATGAACAGTATACTTGTGTAAATCGTTAAGAAGAAGCATGCATGGTTGAACAAAAGGATAATGAACCTCATCTAATTTCCATTTGAGAATGTTTGTAAGATGGTCTTAAGACCCCGTCATTCATACCTAGGATGTCATTGTCCTAGAGGTGGGACCCATAAGTGTAGGAGTCTAATAAACTCAAATGCAAACTTTATCAATATCACTTGAATGACAAAGACTTTTTGAGAAATTAAACAAGGATGACTGTTTTCCTATCGGTTTCTCATTTATTAAAGACTATGTATCTCGTCATGTTCTCTTATTTAAGGATAAGAGGAAAAATCGCCCATCATAATTTAAATTTTTTCTTGAGCATACAACTGTTAATGATTGATGAAATCGTATGTAATAAGTAATTTAGAAATTTCCTTTATGCTTGTAATATTTTAAAATAAATTTCATTTCCAAATTTACAAGAATGAATACAGTTTAATTTTTGGTTGTTTCTTTAAGCATGACATCAATGTATATTTCTTCTCTCGTAATAATAGTATTGGTTTAGTTCTTTTAGATTTTTATGCTCCGGTATTGCTGGTACAGGAACGAGTAGGTTCCTGTACCAACAATAACGAGTAGGTTCCTGTACCAACAATACATAAATTTAAATCTTTCTAGATGGTACTTTTTGCAAGATATTTTCAGTAGCTCTCAGCTCTGGCATACTTCATTTCCCTCTTTCAGTCAACATGCACCGGTTCCACATAGTCCACTTTCAACTTGCAAAATTTTTATGTGCTAATGAGAGTTTGCATGAGGACATGCAAACCAACGGGTTTGGGGGTGAGAGAGAGAGACACATAAGGAATCTCAACAGATCATCTTTCATCAACTCTCTCCTAGATATCCATCAATTCTCAACCTTGCTCCACTTCATCTTCAAATTTCAGCAGTCTACATCATGATTTTACAGACATTTCGTCTTGTTCTGCATAGTTTACACTTCAACATGCATTAGAATTCAAATCAAGAGTAACTTGAGGTAAAAATGTTTCAAATCTTTTTAATTTACTAAAAACTTGGAAAACATGATGCATAACCACTATTACCCACTCCACTATGCATTATCACAACTACTCAGTAAACCCTCCATCTTCACTCCACTTGTCCTAATGAACAATATACTTTGATGATAAGACCAAGTAATGAAAAGGAAATATGTGGTATACAAGTACAAAGCAACATCTATAGTGTCTTGTCTTTGTACATCATAAATCATTCTTAAGCGATCTCAAAGAGGATGAAGTCATTGTTGTCTATCCAAGCAAAGAACCACAAAGTAAATATTGGTCTTAAAATTGATGTCCAAGTTCATACAACCACCATATGCACACCATTCACCATCACTCT
>ML824279.1:5635-24990 GCA_009831015.1 Picea engelmannii | reverse complement strand
TTTATGATTGGTGTATACATTCAAAAGGGTGGTTTTGAGTCTAAGCGAATCTTAGGTGTTGATTGAGTTTGATGATTTTGAGTTTCTTGCACTTAGTTTTTATTTCCTGTACCTTTGGATTCCTTGCACTTTAATTTCACATAGCTTCAATCACCAATGGACAAATTAGAGGTTTAACTCATGAGATATGGTCTTCCCTCATTGGAATTCTTCCCAAGGTGTTAGTTTCTATCGTGAATTTCATCTTCGTTTGCTTGTTTCTTTTATTGCGTTTAAGTGTGGATCCGCTATAGGAAATAATCATTGAAGGACAAAAAACTTAAGTAAGCTACTCATGACTTATCACACGAACATCACCCATAGTGCATGAAAGACTGTGATATAGTCCCTTATAACACTAAGTTATTCCTGCGTCCTAGTGATGGATCCTTAGTGTTAAATTGTTGCATTGTGGGTTTGAAGATTGTTTTGTCAGCTTTAGATTAGGCTAGATTAGGCTCTGATCCTACATTTCTTACACTTTCACCTCGAAGCTTACGAGCCCCGATTGATATTTAAATGTGGGAATTAATAGTGCATATATTTATCCCCAACAACTATGACCTCAAAACATATCATAATTATTGTGGTCATAGATCCTCAGGAACTATCATAGTTCCTGAGTTCCTTAGACATGTGAACTTTGACCTCAGAAGCTATGATCTCAGGATCTTTGACCTCAGAAGCTATGATCTCAGTATCTTTGACATCATGAACTTTCATAGTTCCTAAGGTCATAGTTCTTGTGTCATGAAACTTATGAAATCATGAACTATGACCTCAGTAACTTTGACCTCGAGAAGTATGACCTTCGAAACTATCATAGTTCCCGAGGTCATTGTTCCCATGTCATAGGAATCTAGGAACTATGACCTTAAGAACTATGATAGTTCTTGAATTCCTATGACACGGGAACTATGACCTCATGAATTATGAACTTATGAACTTTGACCTCAGAAACTTTGAACTCATGAAATTTCATAGTTCCTAAGTATTTTATGAGTTTCGATGACATATGAACTATGAACTCAAGAACTTTGACCTTGTGATCTATGAACTCAGGAAATTTGACCTCAAGAACTATCATAGTTTTTGAGGTCATGGTTCCTCAGGAAATATCATAGTCCCTTAGATCATAGATTTTATGACACTGGAACTATGACCTCAAGAACTATCACTAGAATCTGGAACTAAGATTACGAGTTTGCATCTTTTTTGTATATTACTATAAGTTCTTAGAGTCAATTCAGTCAATACCAACACTTCATAGAGAAGGATTTTGAAATCATGAATATGATCAATATATGTAGAAAAATAAACATACCCAATTGTCAATCCATGGAAACAAATATTATAACTACTAAAAGTGTGAAGACCAATTTCAAAACAATGTCATTTTAAAAGCAAAAAAGGTTTGCAAAATTAAGAAAGCACAAAATAATATCATAACTTGCATTATGGAAACAATCTCATTTTTAGATCATACAAATATTTTTAGAAACCATCTCATTTTGAGTTATACTTAGCACAGTAGGAGAAGTGGAATGGTTGTTCTCTTTCTGAATGTGTCAACTCATTAGAATCATCCCTAATGGATTTTGTAGCGATCTTACACTCTTTATTCTTACCAAGGTTTGCTTGTTCTACTTTCCTTTCTACACATCACCTTGATAGAAAAATTGTTAATGGTAGTAGAGAGGGTTTTTGTAAAATTATGGTAGACGTCTTCAATAACTACTAGATCTTCATAGCTTGTTATTTAACATCCCCACTATAATCCCAAGTTTAATTTATGCATAATGTAGATATGGATATGGCTATGGCCAAGCGATGTAATACATGAATTGTATTTCTAATTTTAATAAATATAATGTGATACCAACTGTTGGGAATATGGACAAAGTTGTGGGCTGATTTATCCACAAAGGAGGGAATATCTAGGAGTGTTTAAGAGGGGTTCGCAAAGGAAATTAATTATGGGTATTAATACAAACCTAGATTTATGGATTTTATTATTATTGGGGATAAATTTTATTTGCTGGTTGAGTGTATGAGAGCCCAATCATTAAATACATGTCATAGGGTGGGTGTAGAAGTCACTTCCATAGTTATTGGAAGCATGGGGTTGAAGAAAAATCAACATTTGGAAGATTATACAATCAATTGTATTGGGAAAATAAAGTAAATTTGTATTGGGAAGAATGGGCAGTTTTTCAAATTCAGTTTTGCATGAACAACAAGGGGAGAGAAAGGAAAAAATGATTTGGAGCTAAACCAAGATGGATGGGAGAATTCTAGAGCATGATGGAAAATTTTTGGAGCATTACGGAGCTGAAGATTGAAGAGCCAGGTTGTCGGGCCTAAAAAGTGAACTCCTGGGTGAGTTGCATTAGAACAAGAAGTGTTTGTTGTTGTTTTCCTAGTAGTTTTCCTACCAGTGAGTTTCCTTGAGTTCCCAATAGAGATATTCCTGGTTACCAGTGCCAAAGAGACCCTGATAAATGAGTGGGGACACCTGAGGGACCGAGAACAGTGAAGGGGTACATTTCTTGGGTTGGGAAAGTCAAGAGGAAGAGAGATAACCGAAATTCATGATAATTGTAGGAGAATACTAGTGGGTTGGATTTTTTATGCTTAGCTTGGATACCCTATCTTTGAAGTCATTTTTTCTCTAAATACCTATCTCAAATGAGAGCATAGGTTATATGGTTGGAAATAGTATTCCAAGACATTTCCAATGGTATATGAAGCTTCCTATAACTCCTTAATAATGAGGATATATGATTTTTATAGTCAAACAACCCAATTAGAAAGTTTAGGTTGGCCCAACTAGATTTTATAGGCCAACCCTAAAAGTGAGCACATAAACTCTATAAATACATGATAAATGTGCGAATTTGAAGAAAATCCAAGCAAGAAGATCAAGTCTAAGGTGCGCAAGTGAAGTTGGAGAGTATTCTTAGGGTCTAAAGGTGCAAGAGGAGTTTTATTGGAGTTTTAAGGGTGTTCTATGAAGGACCAAGGTCTATGATGCCAAAAAGTGAGAAGTTTTGAGTTTGTGATGTTGCAGTATTGAATTATATTCTGGGAATGATGCTATGAAGTTTTTTAGGGCATGAAGGATAAATATGACTAGGGTTTGAATCTATGTATGGGGTATGAAGAAAAGAGAGGCGTTGGAGCATGAAAGTTAAGGGTACGGTCATGATATGAAATAAATGAAGCATGAAGCATGCAGGAGAAGTTAGAAGTACTATGTGTATGAATATATTAGGTTGGTTCTTATACAGGTCTTACTAAGTTGGTTCTCATACAAGGATATTGGTGTCTCTAGTAGGTTGATTCCTACAAAATATCTTGTTGATTTGGTGCTCAATTGAGGAGATTGGTGTCTATAGTAGGTCGGTGCCTACATAATATATTGTTAAATTGATTCTTAGTTAAGGAGATTTGTGTCTATGGTAGGTTGGTTCGTAAAATATTTGTAAAAACAATTTGGTGCCTACAACCATTTATAAAGACATTTTTTTTGGTTTTCTCCGACAAGGGTTTCAAAGTTAAATTTTGTGTACCGTGATTTGATTTTACATGCATTTAGTGTTTTAAAGTTAATGAATGAATGATGAATGCTCAATTAAAGTAAAAAGTATCTTATACTTATTCAACCCCCCTTCCTGTATAAGCATAAGTTCAACAATTCCATGTCTTTATAATTACAAAAAATCAAATAAAATTCATGTATGTAACAAATATTAAAATTATAGAAAGTTTTACAAACACAATAAATACAAAATCATATGATGAGTAACTTACCAAGGGATGATATTCATACCTTCCATTAGGCATGTTCAAACTATATAAAATGTCTTTTAGTTGTTGTTATTAAAAGTCTTCTTCTACTCAATCCCTTGCGTTGAGTGCAACGGAAATGACATTTCTTATCACCCTTTGATTTCAACACCACAAATAATCTATGGAGCCTCCTTTGATTTTCCTCTAGATTAATGTTACATGGCATTGTATTTAACGATTACAACAAATTCCAATGAAACAATATAAGTACAATATACAAATATATTCAACCAATTTTTCACATGTAAATGCATTTATATAGGCCAAAAAACATAATACACATAATAGAGAGGAAGAGGAGCTATGACCCCGTGAGATAGGAAGAGGAAAGGGGGGGAATTTTATGGTTTCCATTTCACCAAATAGTTGGGGAACATATTTCAATGTTTGCAAACATTTTTTAAATGGTTGGCATGCATCCTCCAACCTTTCACACTGTGTCAAAATCTATTGTTTTAATTGGGGAGAGGGAACAACCTTGATAAATCAGAAAGAACAAGTGATTTCAATGTTATTTTGTGTTCTTGAACTTTTCCATTAGTTTAGATAACTATGGTATATCCCTATAAGATTCAAAGTGGAAATGCAAATGGTTGACTGTTTGGAAAAAATAGTTAACTTTTAGGTTAGTAATCATAGTAAGTTCACCATCCTGTAAAGAAAACATTAAGATTAGAAGAATATTTTAAAACAAACCTCACAAAGAGATATGGAAACCAAGTCATAATTAGTTTTCTTCTAGTGGTCTGGATAATAACTGCCCAAATCTTTCATAAAATATCATGCAATCATGATCGAATGTGCGGTCATGGTAGGTCTCTCAAGAGTTGTTCCTGTTAAGAATTGTTGAGCTATCATCCAATAATATGTAAGTAAGATAAAATCATAAAATTTCATGTGGGCTCACCACTTATGTTTTAATCAAACATCTTGCAAACAAGATGAGAACGATGGTGCATATGTGTATAAATCAACTTCAAGCAACTTTTAAATCATTTCAAAGTTATAAATGTAACAATACATATTTATCCATACATGCCATTTGAAACCAATGTATATTTCAACCCTTTACTAAATTGTGGGCACAAATCACCCTAATATACAGTATTTAGGATTTACAACCTTGTAACTTGTAAATTACCAATACCATGCATGTATTTTTATTCTTAGGGTATGCATTTTTCATCATGTCCTATTTTCATGCATTTTTATGTTTTTTTCCCTTTATGCATTTTCATGCATTCTTTTGGATTTTCAAGGTAGTCTTTAGCCTTTATGCACTATAGAGGGTTTTTAGCTTCAAAATGCATATCTAAAGGTATGAATATATTTAAAATGATAAAATACAAACTCCACAATTTGAATCACTCAATTTGGAGGTGATATGAGTTACCTCATTGTGTATTAGTCATGAAATGAACCAGGAAGAGACTAGATGATTAGTATGCAATAGTTTTGAGACAAAATGAAGTATAAAACTCTATGCACTTCTATATTTTACCAAATAAATGTGGCTAGGTTCAAATGTGAGCTAAGGAGTGAATAACAGGGTAAACTTGAAGTGAATGGAACTCAAATGGAACCATTGTAAACCATTCAATAATGAAAAAAAAACTACATGAACTACATTCTCTATCTACATCATCAATAGGGCTACATACCGAAGACATTGTCAGATTGATCCCTCCTTCGACGCAAAAGTGGAGTCCTTCTCTCATTGGATGGGTATTCTCCTCTGTGCACTCTCCTTACTAGAACATGGGGTCGATCCGATGAAAATGTCAGTAGGTTTCTCCTCTACAGACTCTTTTTATTAGTAGGTGGGGTCTATCCAATGCAAATTTCAGTGGGTTTCTCATCTGCGTACTCTCCTTACTGGAAGGTGTGGTCGATCAATACAATGGTCAACTATTTTTGGAGTGGGTTTATTTGGTTGGGGGTTTGGCACGAAAGTGTTTTGTTATGTTTGAATTTTGTTTTTTTATTTTTGTTTATTTTTAATTTGTTTTTTTCTTTGTTTATTTTTTCTTTGTTATTTGTTTGTAATATAATTTATATTTATATTTTTATATAATATGTATTATATGTATATATAAACCCCTAACCCCTCAATCCCAAACTCCTAACCCATGACTCTAAATAATGTCCAAAGCCCCCAAAAAATATTCTGTGTTAAACCTTGTAATGGCTACCATATGACACTTGCAACTCAAAGATTCCATTTAGGGCATGGGTAGTATCGTTTGAGCATGCACACGGCTCCCATGGTGGATTAGGGTGGAGGGTTACATAGTTACCAAGATTAGTGGGTGGAGTGTTAAAACATTGTGGCAAATTATCAGTATTGACCGATAGTTAAAATCAATTAGCACATGCTCAATATAGGTTAAGAGGTTATAGTTTTTAACCTTTATGCACAACAAAGGGATTTTGGTTTCAAAATTCAAAACTAAAATCATGATCAGATGTAAAATGATAAAATGAAAACTCCACAATTTGAATCATTCAATTTGGAGATCATATGAGTCATAGGCATGCATTTTATATAAAATAAGTTTACCCTCCATTTTACAGAAAGTCTTGAATCTTAGTTCAAGGTAGAAGTCTTTTTTTTTTTCATTTTAAAATGTACTCCAAATGATATTGATAGATTTATAATGTTATTAAATTCACTACAAAACTTATATCACTAAATTTGGATCTACATAGAAGCATGGACGTGCATTTCCATTACGCAACTTTCTATTGTTTTGGTCTCTCAATTTACAAGGATGATTTTTCTTGTTTTACACAACAACCACTTTTATGTTTTCAAATGAAAATATAAATACATAGACATGTGTAAAAATATCTAAGACACCCTCAACAACTTGATTCAATCAAATTGGAGGTGTTTCGAGACCCGGGCGTGCATTTTTGTGAATCTTTCTATGCATTTTGCACAAGAGTAGAAATTACAGATTAAAAGAAAGAACATGTATTTCAACTTAAGTGTGAGTGTGAGTTTTTAGATGTGGAGGCTCTAACAATATTGAATTATGGTTTTATTCAACAATAAAAACCCAAATCCTATTGTTTTATGCAACAATATAAATCCTAATCATATCATTTCCAATTGCATAAACAAAGGTATGGATAGATGTACAACTTTTCTACAACCTTGTAACTTATAACATTTCCTATAATATTGACCTCTTCATTCAATAAGACAATTTTTTGTCTTTTTGAACAAAAAAGGGTTGTATTTCTCTAAATGCACAAACAAAGGTATATGCAGATGTCAAAAGATAAATTGCACAGTCTCCAACTTGGATCAATCAATTTGGAAATGGACAAACTCTATATTTTCTATGATTTGTTCTCTTTAAATTATTTTTATATGGGTTAGTTATGTTTTGTTAAATTTTATGTCATTTTATATGTATCATTGGTTGGTCAAAAGTCATTGGCCTTGATTTATCTCATAACCCACCATCCTCTAATTAATCAAAAGGTCATGAATCTTTGTACATAGAAATAATGCACTCCTACTTGTAAAAACATGTTAACAATATTATAATCATAAATTTGGAACTTAAATCCTAAATTATGAAGGCTTATCCAACTTTAGGTGTGCAATTTCATATAGTCAACTTTAACAATTTCACCCTTTGGGTTTACGAGGCAATTTTTAGCCTTTATGCACATCAGGTAGGTTTTTTTCTAAAAATATCAATATAAGGTTACATATAGGTGTAAAATAAAATAAAAATACACCTTTTTTAAGTTGAACAACTCAATTTTGGTCAAAATTGAGACTAGGGAATACATTTTACTCTAAGGCAGTTTTGCATTCAAATTTACATGAAATCCCAAATCAAGGTGCATGAAAGCAACCTCTCATTTTCTTCAATTGCACTTTAAATAACATAC
The DNA here is from genome assembly GCA_009831015.1 of Picea engelmannii. Classification (NCBI taxonomy): domain Eukaryota; kingdom Viridiplantae; phylum Streptophyta; class Pinopsida; order Pinales; family Pinaceae; genus Picea; species Picea engelmannii. Next base: position 17,187 of record ML824279.1, on the reverse strand, counting down.
CTACAAATTTACCATATATCTAAATCCATCTTAAAACTTATAAAACAAGTTTTAGAGCTACAAGAAAACTTGGGTTTTCATTTTAATTTGGTCACTTAGTATAATTTCAACCTTCCAAATTACAAGGAAAACTTTGTCTCTTTTGCACAACAACCATCTTTAAACTTTCAATTTCAAAATTAACAATATGAAAAGGTATAGTATGATAAATCACACCCCAAACAATTTACACAACTCAAACCTAAGGTAGAATACAACATTGACTTACTTTTTACAAACATGKTGTGCATGTYGAYGGTTTTACTAGGCATCTCTTGCCTATTTTKTCATAACAAAGTTMTGTATGATTGCAAATGCAAAACTAAGAATATAAGATTATTTAGAGTAATTTAAAAAATCATTTACAATTTGAAGCACTCAAATTGAATGAGTTTTGCAACATGAGYGTGCATTTTAGTGTAGCTTGACGTACATTTTGCACCAAGGAAAAATTTACACCAATGMAAAWWWTTTCMTCTTTGTCYTATAAGASAATTTTTKGTATTTTTTCACAACAAAGGGTTTTAATTTTCCAATTGCACAAACAAAGGTATATACAAATGTACAATTTTTCTATAACTCTTGAACTTGTAATATTTTCTGTAATATTGACCTTTTCATTCTATAAGACAATTTTTGGTATTTTTGCACAACAAAGGGTTTTATTTCTCTAAATTCATAAACAAATGTACGTGCAACTATAAAAAGATAAATTACACACTCTCCAACTTGAATCAATCAATTTGGAGGTGAACAAACTCTATATTTTCTATGGTTTTTTCTCTTTAAAGTATTTTCTTACATGGTTTAACTATGTATTGTTAAGTTTTATGTCATTTTCTATGTATCATTGGTTGGTTATAATTAATTTACCTTTATTTCTCTCGTAATCCACCATCCTCTAATTCATCAAAAGGCGTTAAATGTTTGTGCATAGAAATAATCAGTTTTGAAGTGTAAATGCACTCCTAATTGTAGAAACATGTTAACAATATCATACTCATCAATTTAAAACTTAAATCTTAAATTATGGTTGCTTAACCAACTTTGGGCATGTAGTTTCATATAGCCAACTTCAACAATTTGGTCATTTGGTTTTACAATGCAATTTTTAGCCTTTATGCACATCAGGTAGGTTTTTATCTAAAAATGGCAATATAAGGTTATAAACAAGTGTAAAATCATAAATTACACCTTATTCAAGTTGAACCACTCAATTTGCAACAAAATTGAGACTAGGGCATGCATTTTACTCTAAGATAGTTTTAACTTCAAATTTACATGAAATCTCATATCTACATGCATGAAAGAAACTTCTCCTAGTCTTCAATTGCACTTTAAATAACATAAGTAAATTTTCCATATATATAACTCCACATTACAACTTATAAAATAATTTTTGGAGCTACAGGGAAGCTTGGGCGTGGATTTTAATTTGGTCACTTAGTACAATTTCAACCTTCCAAATTACAAGACAAACCTTGCTTCTTTTGCAAAACAACCCTTTTTAAACTTGCAATTGCAAAATTAACAACATTAAAAGGTATAATATGATAAAACACATCCCCAATAACTTTTACAACTCAAATCTAAGGGATAATACAACCTTGGCTTACTTTTTACAAATAGGTTGTGCAATTCTAGGGTTTTACTAGGCATCTCTTACATAATTTTGCACAACATAGTCTGTTATGACTGCAAATGAAAATCTAATAATACAGGCTTATGTAAAATGACATAACAAATCATTTACGATTTTAACCACTCAAATTGAATGAGTTTTGCAACATGGGAATGCATTTTAATGTATTCGGGAGTGCATTTTGCACCAAGGCAAAATTTACACCAATGCAAAATTTGTCTTCTTTGTCCTAGAAAACAATTTTTGGTCTTTTCACACAGCAAAAGGTTTTAAGTTTCCAATTGCACAAACAAAGGTATAGATAGATGTACAACTTTCCTACAACCATGTAAGTTGTAATATTTCATGTAATATCGACCTCTTCATTCTATAAGACAATTTTTGGTCGTTTTGCACATCAAAGGGTTTTATTTCTCTAAATGCAAAAACAAAGGTATATGCATATGTAAATAGAGAAATTACACACACTTCAACTTGAATCAATCAATTTGGACGTGAACAAACTCTATATTTTCTATGATTTGTTCTCTTTAAAGTATTTTCTTATATAGATTAGTTACGTGTTGTTAAGTTTTATGCCTTTTTCTATGTATCATCGGTTGGTTAGAAGTCATTGACGTTGATTTGTCTCATAACCCACCATCCTCTAATTCAACAACATGTCATGAATATTTGTGAATAGAAATCATCCTTTTTGGAGTGTAAATGCACTCCTAATTTTACAAACATGTTAAAATATTGTAATCATCAATTTGCAACTTAAGTCTTAAATTATGGGGACTTAGCCAACTTTGGGTGTGCAGTTTCATATAGTCAATTTTAACAATTTGTCCCTTTGGTTTTATAAGACAATTTTTATCCTTTATGCACATCAAGTAAATTTTGTCCAAAAGTACCAATATAAGGTTATATATAGGTGTAAAATAAAAAATTACACCTTACGCAAGTTGAACCAGTTAATTTGGGTCAAAATTGAGACTAGGGCATGCGTTTTACTATAAACAATTTTGGCTTCAAATTTATATGAAATCCCAAATCTAGGTTCATGAAAGAAACCTCTTGTGAATGACATAGGTAAATTCACCATATATCTAAATCCATATTGAAACTTATAATTTTTTTTTGGAGCTACAAGGAAGCTTGGACGTGCATTTTAATTTGGTCACTTAATATAGTTTCAACCTTCCAAATTACAAGGAAAACTTTGCTTCTTTTGCAAATTAACCCTTTTTAAAATCGCAATTGAAAAATTAACAACATGAACAAGTCTAATATGATAAACCACACCCCCAACAACTTGCACAACTCAAATATGGTATAATACAACCTTGGCTTACTTTTAACAAACAAATTGTGCATTTCTAGGGTTTTACTAGACATCTCTTGCCTATTTTTGCACAACCAATTCCTTTATGACTCCAAATGCAAAAATAAGTATATAGGTTTATGTAAAATGAGTTTAAAAATCATTTACAATTTTAACCACTCAAATTGAATGAGTTTTGAGACTTGGTGTGCATTTTGCGCTAAGAGAGAATGTATGCCAACACAAAGTTGCCCTCTTTGCCCTACAAGACAATTTTTGGTATTTTTGCACAACAAATGGTTTTAAGTTTCCAATTGCACAAACAAATGTATAGACACATGTACAATTTTTCTACAACCCTGTAACTTGTAATATTTCCTATAATATTGACCTATTTATTCTATAACATAATCTTTTGTCTTTTTGCATAACAAAGGGTTTTATTTCTCTAAATGCATAAAAAAATGTATATGCAAATGTAAAAGGAGAAACTACACACTCTTCGAATTGAATGGATCTATTTGGAGATGAACAAACTCTATATTTTCTATGATTTATTTTCTTTAAAGTGTTTTTCTATATAGGTTAATTATGTGTTGTTAAGTTTTATGCATTTTTCTATGTTTCATTGGTTGGTTAGAAGTTATTGACCTTGATTTATCTCATAACACACCATTCTTTGATTCATCAAAAGGTGTAACACACCCATGGTGGGGCGTCAAAATTTCATTCTTCTTATGAAAATAAAAAAACCCCATTCGAGGTCTCTATTCCATCCTGCTCTCCCAGAGCTTTCCAACCATGGTCTCCATGCTCCGAACCGAGCTCAGAGCTGGAAGATATCCTCTCCCAAGTTCTTTGGGTTCTTCCATTTATCTATACTCGCATATGACCATGGGCTATTCCCGAACGCTAAGACAACAGGTGCCAAGACAACCACTGCGCAAATCCTCCATAGTGGCAAATCGCGGAAGTTCACAAACTGACGTCGCATTCCCTCAAAGGTTTTGATGGCTGTGATCTACTTTAGGACTTCGGCGTTCGTGAGTTTCGAACAATCCAACGCCTTTTTCATCCAAATTACTTTGTACCCAGAGTTACAAATCGATCGTTGCACGTCCTTCATGATCGATGATTGTGATCTACTTCAGGACTTCGACGTTTGGGAGTTTTGAACACTCAAACGCCATTTTTCCTCTGAAGTAATCCATACCTGGAGTTACAAATCGAGCGCAACATGTCCCCTTCCAATGGATGTTTCCAATGGACTTAGACACTTCAGGACTTCACTCCTTGTCTTCCTCTAGAGTGCTCTTCTTCGAAGTTAACGATCTACTGCCACGTGCCTTCCTGTACCAATGGCTAGGATCTACTCCGACACTTGGAAACTTTGGGGATTTTCGAAGAACCTCAAATCCTCCAGAGTCCTGAAGTCCCAAACTCCCAGAATACTGGTAGTTTGACCAACCATGTGGGCGAGGTATGCATGTGCCAGGGGATGACATGTAGTTGGGTCAAGGGAGACAGATTCCCTCGTCTGGGATGACACGTATCACATTAAAAATGGGTTATAGGGTATGTGATATGCATGAATCCAAGTGGCACGTGTCTCTTCAATCTTAAATTCATGTCACCATGGATGCCGTCACTGTGCCTCATCGCTATGGTATGATCGTCTTTCAACCTCCCTCGGGTCTTCATGTTCATGATCCGACCAATATCAATTTGTTCACTGATCGACGGTTTACAGTGATTGAGGGGCCCCATCATGCTCTCTCTTTATCAAAGAGCTCAATCTTTGCAATATGAAAAGTACTCGTCCGACTCAGTCTAATCATGGTCGTTGATCCTCCACCCCGACGAGGTCAATGATGTTGGTTGAATGTGGGCCATGAACTAGCACGTCTACTAATTTCACCTTCGCGCTTCGCAATGATTCCCAACCATCGATCTCTATTCATAGATCGATGACTCAAAGCGATTGTGAGACCTAATCTCCACAATATGGGAAGTTCTCACCCAACTCTGTCTAATCGTGGTCATTGATCTTCCACCCCAAAAAGATCAACGATGTTGGTTGATTGCGGTATGTGAACTAACATGTTCGCTAATTTCACCTTCGCGCTCCACAATGATTCCCAACCATCGATATAATCGAGTGGTTGGTGTTTGATTCGTTAACCATAGTGGTTCTTTGAATTGATCTGACGACTGAGATAGGTTTTCCTCCCGATGAACGACTCGCATTCATCTCCTCTTGTTAGGTTCTTGATTCATCTATGGCTCTTGTTGCTGAGGGAGTTCGGGTAACTTTGATTATCGTGAAGTTTGGCATCCCAAGGCATCAAACTCCCAAAACTCCAAAACCATTATGAGCTAGCTCCTTTCGGGCTTAGCACAAGGTTCCTAGAACCAAGTCACATGGACCTTTAGAGGACTCTTGGTTTATGATCTCTACTCTTAGTTGGGTTTTGGTTAAGGATGTGGGCGTGATTTCAAGGTCTCTCATGCTTGTGATTTGAAGGAAATGCCTTCCTAACTCACAGAACTTTAAGTTCTGAAATAGGGAAAAGTAAACTCGTGAGGTTACCGAGACGGTAGCAATGCCAAGAGTCTTTCTCCAACTATGGATATGTGAGGTATCTCCTTGGGGAAAACACCTTCGAGAGTTAAATTGGAGCATACGGTAAAAGTAGAAGCATAAGTCCTCAAGGAAGTCAAGGTATCCACATAAATTAACCATTTCAATGCAGAAAACATTTATAGATATATAAATACATGCATGCAACCATTAATTCTCAATTCAATGCATAGAGTATGAAAACACTTATCAGAACCAGATAACGTGAAGTGACTGCTAGAAGGGGTGCACGTTTCCACCCAACCATAGGCCCAGTCACTGCTAATGGATTTATCACTAGCCACCCCTGAGCTAGACCACGATGCTTTGAGATTGAATCTCTTCTTCTGGAACAAAAATAGATAAGGATGAAGGTTACTCTCCTTCTTCTAACTCAGTCTCTATTTCCCATGATCAAAACACACTCTTTTTCAGAGTTCTTCCTTTAATCCGAGAGCTCGATCTCTCATCTATGCACTCTCCGCCGATTTTCCTCTCTGACCCCCACGCCTTCATTTTTTTCCTTTTCCAACAAGATTGAGTGTGTCCTGAATTCCCAGTCCGTGGTTAGGTATGGAAGCCTTACAGATGGGTGGTCTTCCCCATCCCCTCATTAACTCTTGAGTAGGTATTCCACCTACCAACCTGACTGTAATTCATTCCTGGGTTAGAGGGTTGTTTTGATCCTGAGCAATTAAATTTAGCAAAATACTGGTTCGGTGGAGGTTAACGCAACATTATTGGTCCCCTCCACCATATCTTTCATATCATTAGTGGTCTCTTTTAGCACATCCCCTTTCTAGCAGTCATGCAACACTTATCCATTGTCTATTAAAATAACAGAATTTACATTCATCAACCTTTTATACAAAGGTCCATCAAATCAAACATTCACACATTTGATTTTTCCATAGTCTCTTGGCCAATATAGTTATATTTACAAATTGGGGGAAACATGGTGTTACCATTCCCTCCCCCTTAAAGGAACATCATCCTCAATGTTCTATCTGTCAACATGATATGTATATACATAAGTAAACAAAATTGGATATGCTTGTCTCATGGCATCCTCCATTTCCCACGTAGCCTCATCTAGGCCAAAGTGTTTCCACTTCACCTTGACCTATGCAATGGTTTGGTTCCTGAGTGAGGTTTCCTTCTTGTCTAGTATCCATTGATATTCTGGAAAAAATTCTCCTTCCGGCTCCACCTGTATCACAGACCAGTCAATTATATGATTAGAATCATGTACATATTTCTTCAATAATGAAACATGGAAAACATTATGTGCCTTTATTGTGGGAGGGAGTGCTATCATGTAGGTTATAGGTACCACTCTATCTAAGACTTCAAAGGGTCCACAATACCTAGGTGCCAACTTGGCACAAGCTCCCATTCTCAAGGAAATCTTCCTGGGTCTAACTCTAAGATAGACATGGTCTCCTATCTTGAACTCTCTGGGGGTTCTCTTTCGATCGTTGTAGCTCTTCTGTCTATCCTGAGCAATTTTCAGATTTTGTTTTATCTAAATCACTTACTTCTCCATTTATTTCAGCATGTCCCATATTATTGTAATTCTATCCACTGGATTACTCCAACTGATTGGAATTTTTCACTGTCTACCATAGATGTCTTCAAAAGGGCTCATATTTAGTTATTCTTGATAACCGTTGTTGTAGGAAAATTATACCAATGATAGGTAGTCTTCCCACTTCTTAGGTTGCTGCATTACATGCATCCTTAACATGTATTCTAATATTTGGTTTACTCTTTTTTTCTATCCAAAAGATTGGGGGTAATAGGTTGTGTTGAACAACAATTTAGTCTCAAGACTAGCCATCAAGGATTTCCAAAAGCTTGAAGTGAATTTTGTGTCTCTATCGAATAAAATCTCTCTAGGCATGCCATGTAGTTTTAATATCTCCTTCATGAAGATAGTGGCAATATATATTTCTTTGCAAGTCAACTTGATAGGAATGAAGTGAGCAAACTTGCTCAATTTTTCCACCACTACCATGATGGCATCATTTTGTTTAGCCGATTTTGGTAATTCGGTGATGAAATCCATTGAAATGGTTTCCCATATCCATTATGGAATTGGTAGAGGTTGTAACAACCTTGTTTGGTGTCGATATTCTTCCTTAACTTGTTGGCATTCTAGGCACTTAGCTAGATAGTCGGCTATGTCCCTTTTCAGTCTAGACCAATATAATTGTTTCCTAGCGGTCGTGATCATTTTATGATATCTTGGGTGACCAATAAATGGTCTCTTGTGTAGTTCTTCCATTATTAACCTCTTCAACTCATCACAACTTGGAATATACAATATGTTTATGTAGGTCAACAGGCCTTCATCGAGCATCTAATAGCCTTCATACTTTAGCCATGTAGGCTCTTGCCTTAGGTATGAGGTCACAGTCTTGAAGAATTCTTTTATTTCTTGTGCATTCTTGATTCTTTCCCTGACATCCATTTCACAGGTGCTTAGTGTTTCCAACTGAATCATTTTCACACTTCTTCTAAGGTCATCGGCCACCCTATTTTCCTTGCCTTTGATGTGTTTTATTTCAAAATCGAAATCATTAAGGAGAGTCATCCACCTAGCTTATATAGCATTGAGTTTTGGTTGATCAAACATGTGCCTCAACCCATAATGATCTGTCATAAGTAAAATTATCCTACCCAAGAGGTAATGCCTCCACATTTTTAAAGCAAGCACTATGGCAGCCAACTCTAGATAATGTGTCACATAATTGATTTCATGTTCATTCAATTTCCTTGATTCATAGCAAATTGCATGTCCTTCTTGCATAAGGACTCCTATGAGCCCTTCCTTGATCTGTACATACGAAGAAGCCATTCTTAGGGTCTGCAATCTTCAACACGAGTGCATGGGTCAAAGGGTATTTCAGTTCCTGAAATATTTCTTCACATTCTGATGTCCAAGTGAATTTAACACCCTTTTTCTGGAGGCCAGTGATTGGACAACCAATCTTGGAAAATACTTTTATAAACCTTCTATAATATCCTGCTAATCCCATAAAGGATTTGATATCAGATACATCATTTGGGGTAGGCCATTCCATAATAGATCTGGTCTTGTCAGGGTCTACTGCCACCCCTTCTTCAGAAATAACATGTCCCAAGTAATGTACTTGCTTCTGGAAAAATTCACACTTGATAAACTTAGCATAGAGTTGACGCTATCTTAGTACTTGAAGTACAAGTATAATATGTTCTTCATGCTCCTCTCTATTCTTGGATTAGATTAAGATATCATCAATGAAAACCAATACAAATTTTTCTAGGAATTTGTTGAGTACATTTTTCATCAAGCGCATAAAAGTGGTGGGGGCATTGGTTAATCCAAATGGTACCACCACAAATTCATAGTGACCATACCTTATCCTGAAGATTGTTTTGTGGATGTCTTCATTCTTGATTTTTACTTGATGGTATCCAGACCTCAAGTCAATCTTTGAGAAAATGGAAGCACCCCCTAATTGGTTGAACAAGTCATCGATTCTTGGTAAGGGGTACTTGTTCTTTATGGTTGTATTATTGAGTTGTTTATGATCTATGCACAGTTGGAGCATGCCATCTTTATTTTTCAGAAACAAGGTTGGTTCTCCCTATCAAGACACGCTAGGCTGGATGTATCCTTTTTCCATCATTTCCTTTAGTTGTAGCTTGAGCTCAACTAGCTCGGGTGTACTCATCCTATAGGGTGTCCTAGACATGGGCACTGCTCATGGTGCAAGTTCTATTGAGAATTCAATGTCCCTTCTCAGATGTAGACCTAATACCTCTTCTAGAAACACATATCTATACTCTCTTAATATGGGGTGGTCCTCTAGGTTTGGTTTTTCATCCTCAACAGATTCCAACACCTATATTTCATATAGAGGACATCCCTTTCTATAGTACTTTTTCATTTGAATGGATGATATTTGTCTCACTGAGACAGGATTTTGAATCCCTTGGAGGCTCATCTTTCTCCCTTCTTCATTTACACATTCTAAAGTTTTATGGTAACAGTACCACTTAGTTTTATAAGTAGCCAACTAGTCAAAGGGTCGCTCAGGTGGGAAATCCATCCATGATGAATTGGAAAGCTGGTATGACCTCTGCTACTTTTCTTTTGGTTCTAGTGGATAGTTGTACCAACCATAGCTTAACATGTCTAACTAGCTGCAGTTTACACTTATCAATAGTCTGAGGGGACACATAACTCAAATTATAACTAGGGTCAATTAATATAGAAAATATATTGTTGGTGATCATACCTTCCATCTCCACCACTAAAGCTTGGTGGTCATCTTGCTTATTATCCAAAGCCGCATAAATCCCTGGCATGCTCCTAGGCACATCATTGACTGTGGTAGCTTCTTGGATGTTTTATAATCTCCTACTATTATGTTGTTTGTGTGGGCAATCTCTTAGAATATGTTCTTCTCTACAACCCCAACATTTCAAGGGTTCTCTCTTTGGGTTATCAGTCTTTCCTAGGGTTGATCCAAAAGGTTTATTTACACTACAAGAGGGGAAATTTTCTTAATACATACTTTGGGTAGGAAGGCTCATCCTTGAATCCTTCCTATAGTTATTAAATCTTGAGGTTTTAAACCCCTTTTTCTTGAATCCTGAACTATTCTTCTTCTTCCATTCCTCGCGAGGTTATGTCTGACGCTTGAACTGTTCATAACAATACCTTGCCTTCTGGATAGTGTCTTCTAAGGTATTTGGCTCATCAAACTCAATCTTGTTCCAGTAGCTTTGAGGTAACCCACTGATAAATCGTTGCACTTTTACCTTTTCATCTCTTATGTAGGGTACATACCTCAGTAGCTCAAGGAATTTATTGACATATTCCTCTATGATGAGTTGTCCCAACTTGAGTTCATAGAACTCCTTATTCCTCCCATGAAAGTATTTCTCTGACAGATACTTTTTCTTGAAGTGTTTCTAAAATTGTTTCCATGATAAGTCTTCTTCATGGATTCCTTTCATATTCTTAATATCTTCCCACCAAATGGAAACCTTTCCATTCAGGTTGAAGATGGCTATTCGAGCCTTCAAGTTTTCAGAATAGTCATGAACTCTGAAGTACTTCTTTAAACCAAGCATCCAAGATTATGTCTCTTCCCCTTTTTCAATCTCTCCATTGAAAGAGGGTGGTTTGGATTTCTTTAACTCTTCAGGGTCATGAATTTTGGAATGCTTTCGCTTCTTTCCTTTCTTCTGAGAATGTGAGCTAGTTTTTCTACTAGAATATCCCTCGAAGTTTCCAGTTCCCTTTCCATAGGAATCTCCCGATGAGTGTCCCTTGCCTCTAGGTTGGGCCTTCCTCGAGGTACTTATACCTGTGTGGCCACTTATGGGACCACATTTTCTTATTTCAGGTGAACTTTGACTTCTCTATGTATGTCACCGATCCACATGACTGGTTGCAGGTACATCCTACAATTGCCTTTGTATATCGGATAAGATCTGCAACAAGACTACATTAATTTCCATTTGTTTCTCTTGCTCCTTTATCAATCTCTTGTTGTCAACCTTGCAACTCTATAATTTGGCCATAAGGCTCCTTACAGTTTCATCTAGATACAGAGGGGTCTCCATCGCCCTCATCTCGTCAGACTCTTCATCTCTATTGTGGGAGCCATGCCCCACTTCATGGTGCGTGGCCATATTTTATGCTTGTGGTTTCTCGTGATTCACTGACTGCTGGAGTGTTGACAAAACAATTGTTGTTAGCTAACATTCTATTAGTTCATGAGCAACACGTAGTTCATTTTTCTTAAATACACACACATAGTAGAAAGTTTGCATTCTTTTATTTAGTAATAGTTTAACTAGATTCTTTAGGAAAGAGGTAAGGTAGGGTGTCACCCTTAAGTTTTTCTTTAAACACAGTTTTTAAGCAACTCGTCCATGAGCCCAAG
>ML824278.1:51528-63948 GCA_009831015.1 Picea engelmannii | reverse complement strand
ATTTCTCTCGAAGACTGGGATAAGATGACCTTCACCTACCCCTGGGGCACATTTTCATATTGTGTCCTCCCTTTTGGGCTTTGTAATGCACCTTCTACTTTCGAGTGGACGATATTAGGCATTTTTTCTTATCTAGTTAATGATAGTGTTGAGATATATATGGAAGACTTTACTCCATATGAAACTAAGTTTGAAGAAGCAATATCTAATCTAGAAAATAAACTCGATGTAAGTTGACTAACCTTTATTTGAGTACAGAAAGTGTGACATGATGATGACAGGAGTGGTCTTGGGACATTTTCTCTTCATTGTTGGGATTTAGGTCGATCCAACACAAATTCATGTAATCTTGAGCATGCCACCTCCAAAAACGTAGAGAGAGGTACATATATTTCTAGGTAAGACTGGTTATTATTGTCATTTCATTGAAAATTACTCCAGAATTGCATCCCCTCTATTTTCATTACTAATGAAAGATGCAGAATTCTTGTGGACTAACAGTTGTCAATCGACTTTTGAAGAGTTAAAAACATTGGTATCTACAGCTCATGTTTTACACGGACCATATTGGACACTGTCCTTTCACATCTCCTCAGATGCCCCTGACACTTGTGTTGGGGTTGTCCTAGGAAAAGAGGAGGATAAGAAGTTGTATGCCATCTACTACGCCAACAAGAATTTAGAAACAATAGAATTGAATTACCCAGTAACATAAAAGAGTTTTGTGTTTTTGTATTTGCAATTAATAAATTGTGGCACTACATAACTGGTTATCCCATCTTTGTACACATGGATCACTTGGTTATTAGGTATTTAGCTAATAAACCCATTACAAGTGCACAAGTTATCATACGGTTATTATTAATACAAGAATTTGATATTACCATTATTGATAAACCTATAAAAGACAATGTGGTCGCAGATAGTTTATATAGGCTTATTCTAAATACTGAAAAATTCTCATGTAGAAGATATCCTTTTGGATGAACACTTGTTTGCAGTGTATGCCCATACACCATGGTATGCAGACATTGTTAGTTACCTTGCTGCAGGAAAATTTCCACACCATGTCTCTCCAAGAGAAAGACAAAATATTATCCAACAGAATGCCAGATTTTCGTGGATAGATGGATACCTCTTTTACACAGGAGAAAATCATATAATTTGAAGATGTGTGAGAGAGGATGAGATTCAGTACATTCTCAAATCCTGCCACAATGGGCCCTGTGGAGGGTATTTTGCAGACAAAAGAATATGCCATAAAGCACTGTGCATGGGTTATAATTGTCCCATTGTAATCCAAGATGCAAATAAACATCTAAAAGGATGTGATATATTCCATTGGATGGGCCAACCCATTCAATCCAATGAGATTCCATTACAAACATAGTTGGTTATAGAACCCTTCGAGAAGTGGGATATCGATTTTTTGGGCCCAACCAACCCCTCATCACATCAAAAATATTATATCCTGATATGCACGGACTATGTAACCAAGTGGGTAGAAGCAAGGGATCTCCCAAAATCCACAGAGAAAACTGTTATGGACTTCCTGTTTGAAGAAATATTTTTCTGGTATGGGATTCCAAGGGAGATAGTTATCGACAGAGGAGCACGATTCACATGGAACAAGATTGATGCACTTCTTAAGAAAGACAATATTCAACATCGATTCATTTATCCTTGTCACATGCAAGAAAACATATAGGTCAAAAGCACCAATAAAGTATTGGAAAACATTCTTACAAAGACAATGGCTAGCCACTTCTGTGATTGGGCCGATGAATTGTCGAAATCTCTATGGGATTACGAGAAAAATTGGAAAAATACAATGGGATTCTCTCCATTTGAGCTAGTGTACAGTAAGTGTTATATATTCTCGATTGGATTTGAAATCAACACACTTAGGAATGTTGTATAGGTTGGTCTAGATTTGAAAACAACACAAATGCATCGACTGGACCAACTAAATGAAATCGATGAAATATCTTTGGATGCATTGCAACATATTGATATTGTGCAGAAAAAATGTGCAAAGTGGCATGATAATATCATTAAAAATAATGTGTTTTGGCCATGGGATTGGGCACTCCTGTATGAATCCAGGTTTAAATATTTCAAGGGAAAAAATTGTACTAGATGGTTGGGCCCCTACAAAGTGGATACAATATTCGACAATGGGACTATTAAATTGATAACCATAGATGGAGAATGTACCCCTTTGTTTTCTAATGGAAATTTTCTATAGTTATATCATCATCTGACCTCAAGGGACTCTTTCATCAAGAAGGTTTCTTCTAGCCTACACTTAGAAATGCTACACGAGGAAGGGCAGGCCTCCACACCTTCACCTCCATGACCATAAAATAATAATAATAATAAATAAAATAAATAAATAAATATCCAACTATGAAAAATCCTCAGGGGTGTCATTGGATATATGTCAGTCAAAAACCAGCTCACTCATAGTTGGCATCTGCTAAAAAAAAAAAAAATAGAAGAAAAAAAAAATTCAGTCACTCTTGCTTCAAAATAAAATATTCATGCTAGGTTTTGATCCTAGAACGTTATGATATTTATTTTTTATTTTTATAGGAATGATGTTGTAACTTCTACAGAAGGTTGTTACTTTTAAATTAACAACATGACTGACTATTGAAACCTTTCCAAGTAACAGTGCAATACAATGAATGAAACTTGTCCAACTAACAACATGTTGTATCAACATGACGAAAATTAAAATAAATGGCACCATTCAAGTTGTGTCATTTATTTAAAATTCTCGGTTCTAGCATGACTAAAGTTTTTCTATGTCCAATTTAGAAGAATGATTCCAACATTCTCCACATTGTTGGAACTTGATGCCTGACATTACCCTTCCACCAAAACTTATGTCAAGTTCACTGCCAAATTGGGAGTTTCCATGAGTACTTTTCTCTGGCACTGAATCATTACAATCCACCTCCATCTGGAATGATTCCATTGCACTGCAATCAACCAAATCATGATAATAGATTTTTCTCGTACCAAAACCCTTGACCACTTGTGGTAAGCCCAAACAAGTACGACTCGACTTGACGCTTAATTATTACTTTAAATAGTTTTAATGCATGAATTGGATTCTACTTTTCTGATGAGTGGATGTGGATTCCAAACCCTTTAGTTGGGGGTAGGTATTGATTCCAATACCCATACGTTATTTCCATGTGTGTACATTATATTACCCAATTAGAACTTGTTGTACAACTGAGAGGGGGGGGTGAATCAATTGTTATTGTGCTTAAACAATTATGCCCATTTTAAACTCTTTACAGAACACTCAATTATGATCCCAATAATGTAGGGAAGTAAGCAATAGAATATTCAACATCAATCACACACATGAAATATACAGAGACAGATATTTCCTAAGGAAACCCATAAAGGGAAAAACCTCTTCTTCTTGATATGATAAGTAGTCTTTATTTTCTGTACATTATCATTCTTATGAGCACCAACTCCTTTTGAGGCTAACACCTCTGTTTTACAAGCAACAACTTGTTGATATCACCAACTCTCTAGTTTCTCTAGCACCCACTAGAAGGAAGCACCAACACCTTGAGTGTTCCAGTACCAACTGGATGAGTCACCAACTTCGAGTTACATAGGCACCAACCTGTATAACAAAGAACGATAGTTCACCCTTGCACCACACTACCACCCTAGTTTTTGTAGCTACAACTCCATGTGGCCAAGCACCCACTTGAAACTCTGAGGACAACGGTGCTCCCTAGCACCACCCTACCACCCTGATTATAAAAACTTCGTTACAAAAACTTATTACAGTGATACAGTGTTTGTCAATGGCTTACCAGTCTCATCATTGTTCTGCTACACTTCTCTTCCCTGCCTACATCAATGTCTTCTTGCTCGCATCTTCTTGATATTTCTGATCTTCTGCTCTTTCTCTGCATGTGTACCTCGAATTTCTCGTCCTCTCTCAGATATGCATCTCTATTCTATATATTTCTACTGCGCTTTATGCTTTATGCAACATTTCCATTCTATGCGCTATGCCTCTTCTATGTATTTAAGTTGTTGCGCATAACATGCTTCTACTTACATGAATAACTCTCAAATAAAGAAACCATATCTTCTATGTTCTGCGTATATTTATCATGCCAAGTCCTATGCCAGATCATACACCTAAATATTCATTCTCTTTGGCGATCATGTTGAGTCTATTCTTCATCAGTGGTCGTTATCCTGAGATTCTTTGGCTTTTATGGAAGTTATAGTATTCGATGATTTTCCATCTATCAATTGTCTCTATGATGAGTATTCATCCTATTGGTAGTTACCTCGAGACTCTTCATGTCCTCTGGCGATCACCCTGAAGCTCTTTGAATTCTCTGGCGGTTATGCTTAGTGTGTTCATCATCAGTGGGTGTTATCCTGAGATTCCTTCGCTTCTATGGCAGTCAAAAATCTTCGTCTTCTCTGTCAGTTATAGCCAGTTGTCTTTGGCTTCTTTGGCTTCTAAGCCCCTTCCTTCACATGACCACTGGCAGTGACCCAATCGCCTATTCAAAAGGTGCTTCCCGATCTCGGTCTAGTGAGCGCTAGCTCTATTTCATGATATGACCTTGGGCTATGAACTTCACATGACCACACGATTGCGGGCACATCCATAGGTGGTTTGAGGGCAACCCACTTTTCACCCCACAATTCACTACAAGCCTCCATGCGTCCTTTCTCCAAAACCGTGGTTTTGATTGCGGCTCGCTCGTGAAATATTAAGACCCGAGCATGTTCTGGCCCTGCAATGCGATGAGACTGACAATCTTACGATCTTGACGGTGATCCTGAAATGGACAGATCAAATCGAATGGTTTATTTCATAGAAACAAATTAATGGTCATATTTTATCCTTACACTCATCCTTTCATTGTTCAATCTGACAGCTAGGACTTAATCAAACATTGAGATGGACGGTTGTCAGAACTTCAAAATTTCAACTTCTCAAACTTACAATATCCTTCCACTGTACTATGATCAACGGTTGAAAATACACCCGAAGTGATCTTTCAGATCGGACGACTCGTATTCTTTCTAACATGGCTTGCCACATGTCCTTGCTGAGGTGGTCTACTAACGTGGGTGAGATGTGTAGGCAGTGTAGTGGAATGTGGAGGTAGAGCGCGGTAGTGGAGTGTGATGTGTAGAGGGTAGTGGAGTGTGACGTTAGAGCGAAGAGGTGGTATGTATGAGTGGTTTGGTGGTTTACTCGGAGGGGGGGTCAGGTTGTAAGTGGTAATGGGCGAGGGGGGTCCGAGTTAAAATAAAGGTGACATGTATGAGGGTCCCACAAGGAAAATACCACCAACTCATACCCCCCCCCATAGTTAAAGGAAGAAATCTCAAGGGGGTCCCATATGCCCTATCGACCGTAGATATGAGTCCCTGATTCTCATCCGTTGAGATTAGCATGCCCTTTACCCAAAGTATCATGTCCTTCCAATTTAGAATGATCTGACGATTGTGATCTTCTTTAGATGATCCAACGATTGAGAACGTATTTCGTCTCTTCGGGTCTCTGGACTTCAAAATTTCAAATCTCAAACTGAATTCTTGAAGTGATATTTTTTTGGAGATTAACCTCCTCACATATTTATACCCAAAACGAATGATGTTGGTTGGATCGGGATCTTAGATCAACGGCTCGATCTATCAGCGATGCATCACTTCTAGCTTATCATGTCCTTCCACTTAGAATGATCCAACGACTAATGGAAATTTTCATTTGATCCAATGGCTAAAGGGTATTCGGATAATCAAATTCTCAACTCTTTAGCCTCGTTTAACTTACCCTTCAATTAATTCGATCCGATGGTCGATGGATATTCGGGTGATCGTGCTCTCAGATCTCAACCCTTGCTTATCCTATCCTTCCAATAATTCAATCCAATGGTCATCGCATTTTCTCTAGATCCAATGGTCCACATTCATTTCAGATTTTGGGCTTCGGTTAATTCAAATTTCAAGTTGCTAATTCTTCTGAAGTGAGATTCCCCGAAGGGTAACCTCTTCGCAAATCTATTGGATCTAACAGTTGTTGGTCCTTTGCACTTAGATCCAATGGATGGGATATGTTCCTCTCTTGCACACTCATTCCTCATGTCTAGACTCTGATTTAACAGTCCAAATACTTCACAGTGTTCAATCCAATGGCCACTGTCGCTCCTCCTCCTGAGCTTACGCTTCCTCCCGACTTGGAAGAATTTCTAAGTGTCAAAGGCATTGACCTTTGATCCTTCTACGAGTCTTGATGACTTTGGGACTCTTCTGCATTTCTAAAAATGCTATATCTCCTGAGCTTTGGAAATGAAGTTAAACTCAGCCCTGGCACAAACTTGCGCTCTACGTGCAACTCTGCTATTTGGAAACTCCGTCTCTGTGCCCTGTGTTAGTCCTCCTGAGCTTGTAGACATCAATTTATCATGGTATCTTCATTCCTGATGCTGTCATTGTTTCTTTCCTGTTTTCTGTCATTTCACACTCTTCCTGTAATCATGCCATCGTCGTTGTTGTTCTTGATGTAAACATGCCATCATCGTTGTTGTTCTTTCCATCAATGACAAGCACACTCTGCCTATAAACATGCCAACAATATCCCCCTTTGGCATTGATGGCAACCCTAAAGGACTGCATTGTTCTACTTAGACCTCCAACTGTATCATCCAGACCACACCTTTTCTCCCCCTTTGACATCAATGTCAAAGAAAACATGCTCCCCCTGATTTGTTGCAGTACTTTTCGAAGGTATCAGATTTTCAACCAACAAAAACTCCCCTTGATAGGATGGACTCTCTTATTTGAGTCCTGCAGAGTATTTGTATCTAGCTCAAAGTCTTCTCCTACTGATTCTTGGACCTTTTCATCTTCAGCTTCAAATGTGTCCTCTGTAGTAGAATCAATATTGCTCACCTCTCTTACTGGGACTCCTTCATCAACGTTTTCTTGTCATAATTGAATGACTCCCCCTGTCACTCTTCTCTCTCTGCTTCTGATTGTTCTCCCCCTTTGTTAAAAGGTTATCTCTTTCTGACAACGTTTCTCCTCTTGTTATCTCTATAGGATGTCATGTATATCATTTTGTACATCAGGATGTTGCTGCTACGAATGTCGTTTTCCTACTTGAACACTACACAATTGTAGCTCATATTTTTCAAACAACCCTTGGATATGCCCATTGATTCTCATCGATCTATAACCAGATGTATCCGTCTTTATCCAAGATTCTTCTTTACTGTACATTGCTCTAAATTCATCTGATAAATTTTATACTCTGCTTGACACATGACTGCAATTCTTTTTGCAACAATTAACTTCACTCATATTCACTTGTTCAGTCTTTTCTATCCACATCTATGAGTGTCCTGGTTTCTTGAACTTTTTTCTCTGATCTTCTATTACTGCAACTTCATTTTTATTCTATGATGCCTACAATCCAAGGCTTTTATGACCATATTCATCATAAGGAGAAACAATAATCGTTACAAACACTCTCATACCTCCTTTGATTCATCCATGAAGGTGTATCTCTTCTAAACTTACTTTGAGGTGTATGAGTAGCTTATGGGTGTCTTCCTTGATCTGATCTTATAAATATTGTAGTATTTATTTCATTCTTTGAACATGAAAAACTTGAGTTATACCTGCTTTCCCTTTTTACAAATGAAGGACTTGTGTCAGACTTGTCTTCACCCTTTATTAATGAAGGACTTGCATCAGGTTTCTTAGGAGTATTGTTTTCTTCCTTGTTGTATCCAAGACTGGATTTTTCATTTGATGATCTCTGACTATCCAATATCTCATCCAGGGTCATGGAGATGTTCAAGAACTTGATTTGGGTGTTTGAATTTTCAACCTTCTTTCTAATATTCACAACTTCTGCTTCCAACTTATGACATGATTCTTCTTCTACTTCTTCCATGGGATAAATGCTAACAGAACATTCTTTTATTGTATATGAGTCTTCTTATTTACTTGCAGGGGAAGATTCAATATCAACGTCATTATCTTTCCATATTCCTTTAGCCACCACTTGTCCTGAGTTTACAGACTTTATCTTACAAGCTTTGGAAGTGAACAACACTTCACATTCTATGTCACATATTTGACTTACACTGAGCAAATTATGTTTCAGCTCATCTACAAGCAGAACATCCTAGGATTTTCCTTTTCCATTACCCTTGATTTTTCCTAGTTCATCATTTCCAAAGGTCACATTTCTTGTTTTGCTTTTACTTATAGACAGAAACTTATCCTTGTCTCCAGTCATGTGCTTGGAATATCCATTGTCTATATAACATGGGTCTTTTTGTTTTTGAGCTGAAAGTACTAGACCACATTTTTCACTATCTTTCTTTTTCCATGTGTTGCCATTTCTTGTTAAGGGTTTTGTCCTTGGATCTACATTGTAATTATTCAGATGGCATTTTGCAGCTTTGGGGCCAAAGTTATGACAATTATAACACATTCGGGATCATTGTTGAATAGGTCAAAGTGATTGATGCTATGTTTTCTACTCATTGGTTGCTTAGTTCTATGTTGCAAAGCTTGTTTATTTCTTGACCTCCTCAGTTGCATGTCTCTAAACTTAATTTGACAACTTGCAATCTTATGAACAAAATTAGAGAAGTAAAACCAGTAACCATGGAAGAAATTTTGGTACCTGAAGGATGGCCTTCTTCTTGGAATTTGATGATCTGTCATCTGATATTTTTGTTTTCGATGAGGGATCATCTTCTCTTTATTAGATATTGGTGACAGAGTACTCACATGGTCTGATTGTCTGCTGACTTGGAACTTGATCATCTTTACTGGCTCTTTGCTTTTTAGTTGTTTTCTGTTTGAACCACTTACATAAACTAAACCAGTATTAAACAAGGGAGATCTTTGTTTGCTCAGAATGTTGTTTAGTTCTGCTGAGGCTTTAATGCTTGGAATATTTTGGAGATACAATTCTTTAAACTTCTCCATATCTTTTTTGGTTTTTACTGCCTCTTCTTCCAAAGCTTCGCATCTTGCCTTCTTCTCTGATAATTGTTATTTCATAATGTCCTCTATTTTCCTTGCCTCTTATAATTCCACTTTTAGTAAGGAAAATTCTTCATCAGGTTTTTTACTATCTTTCTCGAACTGTATCAGCAATTGTTTTTTCTTTTTATTCTTAGATCTAAGTCTAGCAATTTCTTCTAGGGTGTTGATCAGTTCTCCTTCCAAGTCAACCAAAACTTATTCATCATTGACATCACTTGATGTTCTTTTATTATCATAATCCTCTTTGGCCATTAGCATAAATTCATTAACCTTATCTTCAATAGAAGAGTCATTGCTTTCATCATCTGAGGGATCATCATCATTGTTTACACAAAGCCTTTTCTTCTTAAAATTATTCTCTTTATAGACCTTCTTGTGTTTGTTCTTCTCTTCATCTTCATATGTCTGATCCTTTCTTTTGTGAGAACACTTAGATGAAAAATGACCTATCTTACCACATTTGAAACATTTGAAGGGCAGTTTACCTTATTACCTTCCTGATCCTTTCTTTAGTCTTCTCACAAATTTTGCTTCAATTTCATCAGGCTCAGAATCCTCATTCTTATCTTCTTTAAATGATGCTTCTCTAGAGGTGGGTTCATCTTTAATTATCCTTATTTCATATGCAGTCAAGGTTCCTAGAAGTTGATCAAAAGGCAAATCTTTTAGATCATCAAGTTCTTCTATAGCAGAGACCTTTGGGTTGAACCTATTTGGCAGAGATCTCAAAATTTTCTGAACTAAACAGGTTTCCTCAAGTTTCTCACCAAGTCCTTTCATTGCATTTACTAGTTCTTCAACTCTCAGAAAGTACTTCCCAAAAGTTTCATCCTCTTTCATCTTTAGTTGTTCAAAATGTACTATGTAGGTTTGAAGCTTGGATTCCTTTACCTTCTCATTACCTTCATAACTGTTAATGAGTTTGTCCCACATTTCTTTGGCAGATTCTAAGTGCATAAATTTTACAAATTTTGCTTTTGCAAGCCCACTCAGAATAGCATTCATATCCTTAGCATTGAATCTTAATTCTTTCTTGTCATCCTTAGAAGCTAGTAAAACTGGCTTTACATAACTAGTCTCTACCACATCCTAGACATCTGCACCTAAAGCCATTATGTAGGTTCTCATCCTAACTTTCCAGGTGGAAATGTTTGTTCCATTGAACAAGGGGGCCTTATTGGTTGAAGTTCCTTCATGGCTAGTCATTTTTAAGCTCTAGTATGTACCCTTATATAAAAGGAACCGACTCTGATACCAATTGTTGGACAACTGAGAGGGGGGGTGAATCAGTCGTTATTGTACTTAAACAATTGTGTCCATTTTAAACTCTTTATAGAACACTCAATCATGATCACAATAATTCAAGGAAGTAAGAAATATAATATTCAACATCAATCACACACATGAAATATACAAAGATAGATATTTCCTGTGGAAACCCATAAAGGGAAAAAAACTCTTCTTCTTGATATGATAAGTAGTCTTTATTTTTTGTACATTATCATTCTTATGAGCACCAACTCCTTTTGAGGCTACCACCTCTGTTTTAAAAGAATCAACTTGTTGAGAGCACCGACTATCTAGTTTCTCTAGCACCCACTAGAAGGAAGCACCAACTCCCTGAGTGTTCCAGCACCAACTTCCAGTTACACAGGCACCAACTTGTATAACAGAGAACAATAGTTCTCCCTTGCACCACCCTACCACCCTGGCTTTTCTGGATGCAATGAGATGAAAGCTACAACTCCCTGTGTTCAAGCACCCACTTGAAACTTTGAGGACAACAGTCCTGCCTAGCACCACCCTACCACCCTAATTATAAAACCTTCGTTACAGAAACTTATTATAGTGATACAGTGTTTTTCAATGGCTTACCAGTCTCATCATTGTTATTCTACACTACTCTGCTCTGCCTGCATCAGTGTCTTCCTGATCACATCTTCTTGATATTTCTAATATTATGCTCTTTCTCTGCATGCGCACCTCAACTTTCTCTTCCTCTCTCAGATCTGCATCTATGTTCTATATATTTCTACTGCGCTTTATGCTCTATGCAACATTTCCATTCTATACGCTACACCTCTTTTGTGTGTTTAATCTATTGCGCATAACATGCTTCTACTCACATGAATAACTCTCAAACAAAGCAACCATCTCTTCTCTGTTCTGCATATATTTATCATGCCAAGTTCTCTGCCAGATCATACACCTAAATATTCATTCTCTCTAGCGATCATACTGAGTCTATTCTTCATCAGTGGTCGTCATCCTAAGATTCTTTAGCTTCTCTGGTAGTTACAGTCTTCAACGCTTTTCCATCTGTCAATTGTCTCTATGATGAGTCTTCATCCTACTGGTAGTTACCTGGAGACTCTTCAACTCCTCTGGCAATCACCCTGAAGCTCTTTGAATTCTCTGGCGGTTATGCTCATTGTGTTCATCATCAGTGGGCGTTATCCTGAGATTCCTTGGCTTCTCTAGCAGTCAAAACTCTTCATCTTATCTATCAGTTACAGCCATTCATCTTTGGATTCTTTGGCTTCTAAGCCCCTTCCTTCACATGACCACTTGCGGTGACCTAATCGCTTATTCAAAAGGCACTTCCCAATCTTGGGCTAGTGAGCATTATCTCTTTTTCATGATATGACCTTGGGCTATGAACTTCACGTGACCACGTGATTGTGGGTGCATCCATAGGTGGTTTGAGGGAAACCCACTTTTATCCCCACAATTCACTACGAGCCTCCATGCGTCCTTTCTCAAAAAATTTGGTTTCAATTGCAGCCCACTCATGAAAAATTAAGACCCGAGCATGTTCTAGCCTCACAATGCGACAGGACTGTCGATCTTACGATCTTGACGGTGATCCTGAAACTGACGGATTAGATCGGACGGTTTATTTCATGGAAACAAATCAATTGTCAAATTTGATCCTTCACTTATCCTTTCATTGTTCAATCTAACAGCTAGGACTTAATCAAACATTGAGATGGACGGTTTCAGAACTTCTCCCTTTAGAATTTCAACTTCTCAAACTTACACTATCCTTCCACTGTACTATGATCAATGGTTGAGAATAAACCCGAAGTGATCTTTCAGATCGGAAGACTTGTGTTCTTGCTGACATGGTCTACCACATGTCCTTGCTGAGGTGGTCTTCTGACATGGGTGAGATGTGTAGGCATTGTAGTGGAATGTGGAGGCATAGTGCGGTAGTGGAGTGTGGCGTGTAGTAGGTAGTACAGTGTGACGTCAGAGCGCGGATGTGGTATGTATGAGTGGTTTGGTGGTTTACTCAAAGGGGGGGTAAGGCAGTAAGTGGTAATGAGTGAGGGG
>ML824278.1:12402-51517 GCA_009831015.1 Picea engelmannii | reverse complement strand
CCGATTCTCGACCACTGAGATTAGCACGCCCTTTACCCAACTTATCTTATCCTTCCACTTTAGAATGATCTGATGGCTACGGTCTTCTTCGGATGATCCGACAGTCGAGAATGTATTTCGGCTCTCTAGGTCTCTAGACTTCGGGAATTTCAAATCTCAAAATGAATTCTTGAAGTGAGATTTTTCTAGAGAGTAACCTCCTCACATATTTATACCTGAAACCAATGATGTTCGTTGGATTAGAATATTAGATCAATGACCCAATGTGTATGCGATGTAGCACTTCTAGCTTATCATGTCCTTCCACTTAGAATGATCCAACGACTGACGAAAATTCACGTTTGATCCAACGGCTGACGGGCATTCGGGTAATCAAATTATCAAATATTTAGCCCCGTTTAAATTACCCTTCAATTAATTTGATCTGATGGTCGACGGATATTCGAGTAACTTTGATCTCATATCGCATCCCTTGCTTATCCTGTCCTTCAACTAATTCAATCCAATGGTCATCATATTTTCTCCAGATCCGATGGTCCACATTCATTTCAAATTTTGGTCTTCGAGTAATTCAATTTTCAAGTTTCCAATTATTTTGAAGTGAGATTGACTGAAGGGTAACCTCCTCAAAAATCCATTGGATCTAACAGTTGTTGGTCCTTTGTGCTCATATCCAACGAATAGGATCTGTTCCTCTCTTGCGCGTTCATTTCTCCTGTCTGGACTATGATCTAATGGTCCAAATACTTCACAATGTTTGATACAATGACCACGGTCGCTCCTCCTCCTGAGCTTACACTTCCTCCCGACTTAGAATAATTTCTAAGTGTCAAAGGCCTCGAACTTTGATCCTTCTGCGAGTCCTGGTGACTTTGGGACTCGTCTGCGTTTCTGAAAATGCTATCTCTCCTGAGATTTGGCAATGAATTTAACCTCGTCCCTGGCACACACTTGCGCTCTATGTGAAACTCTACACTATTTGGAAACTCCAGCTTTGTGCCCTATGCTAGTCCTCATGATCTTCTAGACAACAATTTCTCATGGTCTCATCATTCCCGATGCTATCATTGTTGATTTCCTATTTTTGGTCATTGCACACTCTGCCTATAATCATGCCATCATCGTTGTTGTTCTTTATTGTAAACATGCCATCATTGTTGTTGTTCGTTCCCTCAATGACAAGCACACTCTGCCTATAAACATGCCAACAATCTCCCCCATTGGCATTGATGGAAACACTGAATTATGGCATTGTTCTACTTAGACCTCCAACTGTAGCATCCAGATGACACCTTTTGTCCCCCTTTGACATCAATGTCAAAGAAAACATGCTCCCCCTAAGTTGTTGCAGTAATTTTCAGAGGTATCAGATTTTCAACCAACACAAACTCCCCCTGACAAGATGGACTCTCTTCTTTGAGTCCTGCAAAGTATTTGTATCTAGCTCAAAGTATTCTCCTTCTGATTATTGGACTTGTTCATCTTCATCTTCAGCTGTGTCCTTTGTAGCAGACTTAATATTTCTCACCTCTCTTATTGGGAATCCTTCATCAACCTTTTCTTGTCATAAAAGAATGACTCCCCCTGTCATTGTTCTCTCTCTGCTTCTAATTTTTCTCCCCCTTTGTTAAAAGTTTAGCTCTTTCTAAAAAGTTTTATCCTCTTGTTATCTCTACAAGATGTCATGTATATCATTTTGTACATCGAGATGTTGTTGTTGCAAATGTCGTTTTCCTACTAGAACACTGCACAATTGTAGCTCATATTTTTCAAACAACCCTTGGATCTTCCCATTGATTCTCATCGATCTCTAACCAGATGTATCTATCTTTATCCAAGATGCCTCTTTATTGTACATTGCTCTAAAGTCATCTGAGAAAGTTTATACTATGCTTGACACATGACTGCAATTATTTTTGCAACAATTAACTTCACTCATGTTCACTTGTTAAGTCTTTGCTATCCACATCTATGAGTGTCCTAGTTTCTTGAACTTTGTTCTCTGATCTTCTATTACTGCAATTTCATTTTTATTCTATGATTCCTACAATCCAAGGCTTTTATGACCATATTCATCATAAGGAAAAACAATAACCGTTACAGACACTCTCATACCTCCTTTGATTCATCCATGAAGGTGTCTCTCTTCTAAACTTACTTTGAGGTGTATGAGTAGCTTCTGGGTGTCTTCCTTGATTTGATCTTCTAAATATTGAAGTATTTCTTTCATTCTTTGAACATGAAAAACCTGAGTTATACCTTCTTTCCCTTTTTACGAATGAAGGACTTGTCTCAGACTTTTCTTCACCCTTTATAAATGAAGGACTTACATCATGTTTCTTTGGAGTACTGATTTCTTCCTTGTTGTATCCAAGACCGGATTTTTCATTTGGTGATCTCTGACTATCCAAGATCTCATCCAAGGTCATGGAGTTGTTCAAGAACTTGATTTGGGTCTTTGACTTCTCAACCTTATTTCTAAGATTCACAACTTCTGCTTCTAGCTTATGACATGATTCTTTTTCTACTTCTTCCATGGGATAAATGCTAACCGAATGTTCTTTTATTGTATATGAGTCTTCTTATTTACTTGCAGGGGAAGATTCAATATCAACATCATTATATGTCCTTATGCCTTTAGCCACCACTTTTCCTGAGTTTACAGATTTTATCTTACAAGCTTTGGAAGTGAACAACACTTCACATTCTCTGCCACATATTTGACATACACTGAGAAAATTGTGTTTCAGACCATCTACAAGAAGAACATCCTGGTCTTTTCCTTTTCCATTACCCTTGATTTTTCCTGGTTCATATTTCCAAAGGTCACATTTCCTATTTTTCTTTTACTTATAGACAAAAACTTATTCTTGTCTCCAGTCATGTGCTTGGAACATCCATTGTCTATATAACAGGGGTCTTTTCATTTTTGAGATGAAAGTACTAGACCACATTTTTCACTATCTCTCTTTTTCCATGTGTTGGCATTTCTAGTTAAGGGTTTTTTCCTTGGATCTGCCTTGTAATTCTTCAGATGGCAGTTTGCAACTTTGTGGCCGAAGTTATGACACTTATAACATTCGGGATTATTGTTCAATAGGTCAAATTGATTGGTGCTACGTTGTCTACTCATTGGTTGCATAGTTCTATGTTGCAAAGATTGTTTATTTCTTGACCTACTCAGTTGCATGTCTCTAAACTTAATTTGACAAATTGCAATCTTATGACCGAAATTAGAGCAGTAAAAGAAGTAACCATGGAAGAAATTTTGGTACATTAAGGATGGCCTTCTTCTTGTCATTTGATGCTCCGTCTTCTGATATCTTTTTTTTTTATCAGGGATCATCTTGTCTTTATTATCTTTTGATGACAAAGTACTCACATGGTATGATTGTCTACTGACTTGGAACTTGATCATCTTTACTGGTTCTTTTCTTTCTGGTTGTTTTTTGTTTTGTTGGCACAGGGGAAGACCCAGGGTTCAACTCCAAGAACGCACCAACAAGCCCTAGCTACTAGCCCTTTCAGAAACACCTACGAAGCAGATGTAGTCTCACCCGAAGCAGCTATGAGGGGGTTGCATGACAGAGATGTCTAAAACCAGGGGAATATCAAGTGGATCTATTAAAATAGTAATTTATCATGCATCTATCATTCAAAAAGCTAGATCTATCCTTCACGTCTATAAGTTTGATCTAATACAATAAGGCAGGTAACAATATAACAGCGACATAGATCAAATAATCAATCACACACACAACAAAAGATGTACGTGGTTCACCCTCTCTCTAGGGCTACGTCCACAGAATTTTGGTATATTATATTAAGCAAAGCATACAGTTCATGTCTGTGCTCTTAGCTAGTAGATCTTCTTTCTCTTCTCTCTTTCTCTCCCTTCCCTACACACACAGTTGTAGAAATTGACCTTCACACATAAAAGAAGATCTTACAATACTAGAAGGCATCCTCTCTCTCATGACTTCTCTCTCTCAATACAATGATCCCTCACTCAATACTATAGCTAGATCAACAATAATATTGTACTGCACGATTACCAACGTGTACCGACCTGACCCAGGTCCTCGTAACCTTTATTTATACATTACAATACCTCACCGACAACCTTAGGCCGAAACCTAGGTGCCAAAACCCTAAAAGACCAAAACCCTAGGTTTCTAAAACCCTAGGTCAACTTGACCCGCTTTTTTCGGGCTTCGCCAGCCAGTCTTTTCTTCCTTCTTGCGCGATGCTCCAAAGCATCCAATGGTGGATTTTTTTTCTTGTTGAGTTGTCCATGATCCATATTCCTTGTTGATGTGTCATGCTTTATCTCCTCATCCAACGACTTGCATTTCCTTGCTTCACTCCATATTTTCTTCTCTTTTGCTTACTTCGACCCAGTGACAGTCACTGTGTTTCCCGTGAAGTTCACTTTTCAACTTTTCTTCCTTGTTCTTCGCTTCCTTCCATAACCAAGGGCCAAAAGGCCCCCAACACTCACCTGTGACTCATCCTGAGGCACTTTGGA
This sequence comes from Picea engelmannii, assembly GCA_009831015.1. Taxonomy (NCBI): domain Eukaryota; kingdom Viridiplantae; phylum Streptophyta; class Pinopsida; order Pinales; family Pinaceae; genus Picea; species Picea engelmannii. Next base: position 46,989 of record ML824278.1, on the reverse strand, counting down.
TCTGATCCTTCTATTTTTCTTCGACTTTGGACTGTGCAGGAAAGCCTTGGTTTTTTCTTTATGCCTCCTCTCCCTCATTGTGCAGATTGTCTTTTCCGTGTCTGGTACCCAGTTTCAACTACACCTAGTACCTAGACCCGTTTTCTCATGCTTTTACTGAGATCTGTGAGGTAGTTGGTTGTCATAGTACAACTTCAGCCGACTCCCATTCACCAATCCTTCCTTCCATTCTCCCTTCAATGTTTTCAGTTGCGCAACTCCTCCTTCTGTAACATAGGCAATCTCATATGGTCCAAGACAATGCATTTTAAACTTCCCTGGGTGTCTTATAAACTTATTGTCATATACCAGTACTAAATCACCTTGCTTGAGTGCCTTCTTCTTGATGTGCCTGTCATGATATGCCTTCTCTCATTCCTTCTGAACCTACTGATGGAATCCTGCAATGAATCTATCTTATTCCAGTTCAACCAACTGTGCGAGCCTTTCCTGAACAGCACTAGTGTCATCCATACCTATAAAAGTAGCAATTATTAAGCTTGGTACCAATTATTCCATCGGGACAACAACTTCAAGACCATAAACCAAATTGAAAGGAGTCTGCATTGTTAATTTCTTGCAAGTGGTTCGATAGGCCCATAGTACTGCAGGTACTCTTAAGTCCCAGTCATCCCTATTCACAATGAAAATCTTCGTTAATGTTGTCTCCAAGATCTTATTGATTGCTTCAACTATTCCATTTTCTTATGGATGGTAAGGTGTGCTCTTTTGATGGTGGACTGCAAATTCTTCAGTCAGGGCTTCAACTGTCTTATTGATGAAATGTGTGCCTTGATCACTCATAAGGATCTTGGGGCATCCAAACCTCGTTATTATTTCATCAAAAATAAAACACGCAGCTGTAGTTGCACTACAGTCTTTAACTTCTCTGGCTTCGACATCGCAGTAATGATATACCTTGCTCCTGTGCATTTTCCTGGTGGGTTTATAGGTCCCACGAAGTCAATGGCCCACTTTTCAAATGTTTGTAGGGTCATCTATGGTTCTAATGGAATTTCATCTCGTCTGGATAGTTTCCCAACTCTCTGGCATACATCACAGGCTATATCATCTCTGTGTAAGGTAGGCCACCAAAGGCCATCTCTCAGGTCCTTCTGCGCAGTTTCTCTCCCTGTGTAGTGTCCTCTTACGATGCCTTCATGAGCTTATGCAAGGATCAATGGCCGCTCTGTCTCCATAACACATCTTCTTAGTATCTCATCAGGTCCTAGTTTGTATAGCTGACCAACTATAAGTGAAAAGTTTGCAGCGCGCACCACTAGTTGTTTCTTCTAGGGAATTGTATACTCACTAGGTGCCATTCCTGTTGGTAGGAACTGGACTATATCTGCGAAGTGGTCATCGATATTTCTAATGGAAATCAATTATGCATCCGTAAGTGTATCCTCCAAACTGGTGGGTTATTCTCCATGTTCCAGCCTCGACAAGTGGTCAGGGCCCTTGTTCATTCTTCCTAGATTAACTATGATCTCAAAATCATATTCTTGAAACAACAGAATCCATCTACATATTCGCCCCCCCGACACTGTCTTGTTGACTAGATATTTCAGCATGGAGTGATCTATAAACATTTTAAAGTGTCCTCCCAACAAATAGTGGCACAATTTTTGCAATGCATACACCATGCCTAATCCTTCTCTCTTGGTAGTGATGTAGTTGATCTCCGTTGTAGATAGATTCCTACTAGAAAAATCTAACGGATGGTCGATCTCCCCTTCTCCCGTTTGTGCCAGTACTGCTTCCAATGCAATAGAAGACTCATTGACGTGCACATGAAACTCTTTGCTCCAATCTGGAAAAACCAGAATGGGCACAGTGACCATCTTTTGTTTTAGCATGTCGAAGCTTTGTTGGCATTCATCTGTCCATCCAAACTGACAATCCTTCTTCAACAACTTCTCCATCGGTGGTGTGATTTGGGCATAGCCTTCAATGAATTTCCTATAATAGTCGGTATGTACTAGCGTAGAGCATAGTTGTTTGACTAAAGTAGGAGGTGGAAAATCAACTATAATTGCAATTTTAGATGGATCAACCAGCAATCCCTGCTTGCATACAATATGGCCTAATAACACTCCAAATGGTGAGAAGAAGATGCACTTCTTTAGATTCAAATCAATTTGACACTGCCTTCATTTATCCAACATTATCCTTAGACATTCAATATTATTTGTCAAAAAACTAAACACAGTCCATTCATCAAAATAAGCTTCTAAAAATTTATGCAAAAATGTTTTGAACGCTTCGACCACCACCCTGGAAAATATGGATGGGGAGTTATTCAATCTTAATGGCATCACTGTGTATTGGTAGGAACCCCATTCTGTGGCAAGCGTGGTCTTGTGGCGGTCCTCCTTGGCAATCCAGATCAGATGGTATCCTGAAAATACATCTGTAAAATAATATACCTCCTGGCATCCCACGTTGTCTAATACTTCATCAGTGAATGGTGTAGGGAAAGGGTCATGCAGACAAGAATCATTCAACTTTCTGAGGTCCACACATATCCTGATTTCTCATGTCTTCTTGTCTTGTACGACCATAGGGCTGATCCACTTCGACTCTTCGACAGGCTCAATAATCCCTACTTCCATCATTCTGTCAAGCTCAATATTCACTTTTTCCTTATATTTCAGGTTCAATCTGTAGGGTCTTTTCTTGACTGGCTTCGCACCTAGTTTCAAAGGGATCCTCATTTCTCCCATAGGACCTTTGATACCCTTCATATCAATTAAATTGGTTGGAAACAAGTCCTGATATTCTTGCAGTAACTCTATAATATTGTCAATGGTAGTTGCATCCCAATAATCTCTGACATTGGCAAGCTTCGATGTCTCCTCTGTCCCAATGTTGACTTTTTTTTATCTTGATTGGTTGACTAATAAATGGTAGCTCAACTCCTGGTCTTTCCACATTTCTCTAGCCTTCTATTTCAGTAATGGTTACCTTCCTGGGATCATCATCATCATCGACATTGATGTTGTAGCAACTCTGCAATTTCTGGAAAGGCACAGTCCATTCGTCCTCTTCTTATTCCATAGGGAGGCTAGATGCTTCCTTGAATACCTTATGTTTCACGACTTGCAATGCTTGGTCTACTGAAGGATATTCACTTTCAAATGAAAAGGTGGTGACAAAATTTTGAATCATACCTTTCCAATCTGCAGTGACGAGGCACAGCTCCACTTGAAGGTACCATTTGATAGGGGTCATGTCCAGTGTGTTAATGAATCTGTGCACCCATTGTTCTTGAGGAATGTCACTCCATGCCTCTTCACAACTTCGCATGTGGTCCTTCAGGCAACTTTTATTGGTATATATTACTTCACAACTTACAGCTTGTGCCGAGAACCACATTGTCATCAAGGTTCGACATTGGGTCCAGTCTGTGATGTTGCTTTTATGTGTCCCCCACCATCTTGTTGGTGTGGCTTTCAGGGCCTCATCCATTGCCAGCAATCTTTGTTGTATTGGTACACTTGTTTCAAAATATGATAGGAAGGCTTCTAAAGGGTTCAGACCATCAAATGTGGGTAAGTTACTCACTGTTGTGTCGATCCAGCGAACTTCTCTGGTTAATCTAGCACATCTTCTAGTAGATACTTCATATATCTGGTTCTGCCAATTTTCCAATTCTTCTTCTGAATTTGATGAACACGTGATGTCACTTCACCATCTTAGATTCCCATCAGTTGTAGGGTTGATGTAATCTTGTTGTTTGGTTGTTAGTTTGTAGATGTTTTCCAATTCGTATGTGTGATCTTCTTCTCTGATGGGCTCTGTGTATCATGGACCTTCATCTGGATCTAAGGGTGCAATAACCCTAAGGCCATCTCTTTCAAATGTCATAAGTCTTTTCTTCAGATCAACCACAGTGGAATTGTTGAAGGCCCAGTCAATTCCTAGTAATGCAGGGTAAGGGCAGCTATCATCAACAATTTCAATTACCTCAAAATCTGCAAAGGTTCTAACTTCGTTGATGTCCACAAGGACATGCTCCAATCGTCCGAATGGGCTGACATGACATTGACCTCTGACCCTAAGTCATGACATTGACCTCTGACCCTAAGTCAAGGACCACATAATCTATATCATACTCTCCTCTTTGAGCATTCAAATGTAATTCTTTATTTGTCCTTCTCTTCTTACCAATTTGGTGTATTTCACTATTCAGTAAGAGGTTTATCTTCCCTATCTCATACTGTCTGATTAATTTCTTTAGTTCTTGCACAGCGTTCTCATCCTGAAATAACTTAATACAAGTGTATAAAAATTCAATGAGCTTAATATCCTCTTTTCCTCATTTTGGTGAAGCCAACTGATAAAATTCTTGAGGCATCCCATATTCTTTTATTTATGGTCATGTTTTGGAGGAAGAACCTTGATCTACTTTGAACTCTTTCCTTGCTTCCTCAAATATTTGTCTTTCTTTCTTCGCATCAAAATTTTGGGTCTTCTCTGCAGCTTTCCTGATGCCTGAGTCTTCGGTCATCTTTCCTTGGGTCATGTTATCCGCTCCTATGATAGTGCCTCCTCGAGTAATAACAATGACTCTAGGTTCTACTTCGCAAGGTTCAGCATAGATCAATTTCACTTGTGGGTTCTTATGGGGTCCTTGTCTTTCCTTAAGATTGGATAGCAGCACATGCAGTCCTCAATGACGTGCTCGAAGGAGTTGCAATAAATGAAAGTGGTACAAGGGTTCTGACAGTCCCTTGTTATATGTCTTGGTTGCATGTAGTTATAACAGATTATCTGTCCTCGGCCTCAGCCCATTCCTCCTCCTCGTCCTCTTCCTCTATATCCACGATGAGGATTGAAGTTTCCTCTTCCTAGGGATTTATTCTATGCATTGTTTCCTTCTTGATGTACTTCGCCTTGGATCTTGTATATGTCTCTTGATATTTCATGCATGAGATCATAAGATCTGCAATCTCTATCGTCATGCCCTACTGATTTACAGAATGTGCAATACAAGTTTCTGGGTGTCTGAACATATTTCTGCATGTAATAGCACTCACCAGGGCGATGTCGATTTTTGCATACTTCACACCAAGGTAAGGTGACTTGCTTCAAGAGGCTCGGAGCTACCGAAGCAAAGTATTCATTGAATAGAGGGCAGTGTTCCTTGTCATGACCTTCTGATCTGCATCTAACACACCAGATGTCTTCTCTTTTGTATTTTACCTTGTCTTTCTTCATGTCTTCGACCTATAGAGACAAACTAGTTAGTTGACTCAAGATCTGACTCATACCTAAGCTACATTCTCCCATAGGGGTTGATTCAAGCTTCATGGCAATCTCCAATGCTTCTTCCTGTGAAGAAATCTTCTGTTGCATCAGGGGGACCCTCATATGTGGTAAGAGAGCAGCAATGAACCATTCTTTGTTCTGCTCGTCCGGGATCTTAAATTTCAATCTTCCTATGAGGGTCTTAAACCTCTGATCGAACTCCCAAACAGGTTCGGCTACCTTTTGCTTGATCTCTTTTAGCTATGTAATACATTGGGACTCCGACTTGGGTTTCTTAAACTCTAAAATCAGCGCATTCTTGATCTCATTCAATGGCTTAGGCTGCAAAATTCTATTAGGGTCCTAACCCGCACATAGGTAGAACAATATATTCGGATGTAATAAAGGTCAATATTAATAAGGTCTTTCAATAAAATAGAATAAGACGGATGTAAGAATACCTAATAGAAGCTTCCGCTTCTAGAAGTATCTTCCTCTAGATGCTTCTTTTTAGTATAAATAGGAGTTGAAGGTATGAGAACCCTAGCTTGGATATTATTGTAATAGAGCTCTGCTCAACTGGAGGTTTCCCCCTCGAAGAGGCCTGTGAACATTGCTTTCAGATTCAAAGTGCTATTTCTGTTGTTATTCTTATATCATTTCAGTGTTATTGTGGTGAATGTTCTGGTTATATTGTCGTTATTCTGCCATTCCTAGCATTTTATTTTAGCTCTGCATACATTTTATATCTGGTATATTACAAGTGGTATTAGAGCAATTTCCTCAGTAGAAAGTGTGGGTTAAATATTTTTCAGGGTAGAGACGTATTCCGACGTCATTAAGCCACAGAGATCTGTCGTTATGTGCATAAACCTGCGGTTGAGGGATTCATACACGCAGGAAATATGAGTGGTACTTAAGCACACATCTATTGGCCACCCTTGTAACCCCTGTTGGTACCCCTTCGAGTGGTAGCACATCAGACAACACCTATGTATGGATCGTCCTAGATTACCTAAAACCCTCTTTAGATAAACCGATTGGCTGCCTGACTACTATAGTGTCACCAAGAACAACACTCGAGAAGATAATCTCTAGTACCTGGGTAGTCGGGTAGTGCGGCTAAGGGTATGGTATATCCTCCTTAGTTAGTGCCCTGAGATATTGGGCCGAGTACTACTGTTGGACCCCACACATATATCAGAGAGCTATAGCACAGGGCAAACCCTTGTCTATAAAACCCTTGAATACCTAACCCTTGGGGGACAGAAACATAAAAAAATTAAAACAGACAAGATCTATTGTCATGCAACTGTGTTCGGGTTGCCAACTAAATACACATTTCGTTCTAGTTAAGCATTTGGGCATTTCCTCTGTGTAGTATTCTTCACACCGGAGTATAACTCTGTAAATAAGTAAATAAAAGTCTGGAAATTTTGTCACCATTATTTTATACCTATTCCATTGGATTCATCTCTTCTCCCTTATCACATTCATCCATATCATTTTTTCGGCCAAAATTTTTTACCTCGCCCACCCCTTTTTAGTAGCCAAGACTTGGAAGCTCGCTTCAACACCTTGCAATCTGGTCTCATTGAGACCCAACAAGAAGTGAAACAACTCAGTGCCAATGTTTCTTCCATCAATACAACCATGCAGTCCTCAATGGGGGAAATCAAACAAGACCTCACCACCCAGCTTGAATCAATCTTTTCGGCACTCTGCACCAAACTGCATATCCCTACAGATAACCCTTCCTCTTCCTCACCTCCACATATTGAAAGTGACCATTCCTCTCATTCTCATACCTTGCAGAACCATCACTTTCAACGTGACCTACGCCTCCCATGGGTGGATGTAACCAAATTTGATGGCTCGAACCCCACTGGTTGGGTAACCCAAATGGAACATTACTTCTCTTTATATGGAATTACAAATGACTTGGCCAAACTCTGGTATGGTGTTCTCCATCTAGATTAAGAACGTTGGCAATGGTGGCAATGGAGAAAAACTTCTTGTCAAGGGTATATTACTTGGACACACTTTGTGGTAGAGATTTATGAATGCTTTGACACTGACACCAACCATATGGGCCATTTGACAAAGCTGAAACAATTAGGAACCGTGGAAAAATTTATAGTTGCCTTTGAGCGCCTGGATTTTAGAACAGAGGGCATGTCTGATGCCTTTTTCCGAGAGTGTTTTATCAGCGACCTCAAGGATGAAATTTGGGCCCATGTCCTCATGGCTCGGCCTGAAAGTTGGGTGGAGGCTACCAAAAGAGGTAAAGAAGCACAATAGGTTGTATCTGCTCAAAACTGAAAACCCTCCTTTATCCCTCGCCCTAAACCAGTAAATCCCACTACTCCCTCTGCTCCACTAAAGATCCAAAAATTGACCAGGGCTGAAATGGTTGAACGCCAACTCAAAGGCCTTTATTATAACTGTGATGGCAAATATCTCCCGAGCCACAAGTGTAAAGAAAAAAATCTTTTTATGACCATCTCCGAGGAGATTTTGGAAGAAGATGAAGAAAATACCTATGTGTCTAAGTCACCTAAATCCACTGACATAACCCCTCCCTCAGACCCTCTCAAAGTAGAACCATTCATTTCCCTCAATTCTCTCACTGGATTCTCCGCTCCCCAAACCCTCAAGCTAATCAGTTGCATCAAGCATCATAAGCTCATCATTCTGGTTGATAGTGGTAGCACCCATAATTTTATTCATCGCCACATTGCCTAAGAAACTCATTGCTACATCCATGCCGTCAATAATTTCCAAATCATGATTGCCAATGGTGGTTCCATGAAATGTGGAGGGCATTGTGAAAATGTGCATCTCCAAATTGGTGACTACCACCTGAAATCCCATATGTTTTCTATCGACATGGGAGGTTGTGACATTGTGTTGGGTGCAAACTGGCTAAGGAATTTGGGTCCCATTCTCATGGATTTTAAACACTTAACCATGCAATTTGACCAAGAGGGCCACCAATATAAGTTCCAAGGAATCACCACTATTTCACCTAAGATCATTAGTTCCCATCGCATGGAAAAGCTGCTCAAAAAGGGTCATTCTGGTGTTATCTCCCAACTCCATGCCATACAAGCAACAGAGACACCCTCGGTACCGCAAGACCTCCAAGCCATCCTTTCTAAACATCAATTGGTCTTTTCCACTTCCCAAGGCCTCCCTCCTTCCTGTGGTGTTCATGATCATTCCATTCCCCTTGTACCCGGAATCCTTGCTCCCAATATCCGTCCATATTGTCACCCCTTTTCCCAAAAAAATGAAATTGAGATAATGGTCCAGGAACTCCTTAATCTAGGCATTATATTCCCTAGTACAAGCCCATACTCATCTCCTGTGGTCATGGTCCTGAAGAAAGAACGTTCTTAGCGAATGTGTCCTGACTTCCGTGCCCTTAAAAAACTTACCATCAAAGACAAATTCCCCATTCCTGTCATTGATGACCTCCTAGATGAATTGGGTGGTGCCCAATTCTTCACTAAACTGGATCTTCGTTCGGGCTACCACTAGATACATATGAAAGAGGCAAACATTCCCAAGACTACCTTTAGAACTCATGAGGGCCACTATGAGTTTTTGGTCATGCCCTTTGGCTTGTGTAATGCCCCCTCCACCTTCCAAAGCCTCATGATTCATGTCTTCCATCCTTTTCTCCACCATTTTGTCTTAGTTTTCTTTAATGATATACTCATCTATAGAAAAACCTGGACAGACCATCTTGCCCATGTGGATCTAGTTCTCCATCTACTCTCTCAGCACCAACTTTTCCTAAAACAGTCTAAATGTGCTTTTGGTGCCTCGGAAGTAGAATACTTGGGTCGTCTAGTTGGAAAAGATTGAGTCAGGGTGGATCCTAAAAAGATTGAAGCTATGTAGGACTAGTCTCACCCAAAGACTCTTAAGAGCTTGCATGGATTTCTAGGCTTAACAGGGTATTATCGCAATTTATTTAAGAATTATGGGAAGATTGCAGTGCCTCTCACTGCTCTCCTCAAAAAGAACTCTTTCACTTGGACTCCAACCATTGCTCAAGCTTTTCATACCTTGAAGATGGCCATGTGCACCACTCCAGTCCTCGCCCTTCCCGATTTCACAAAGACCTTTGTGTTGGAATATGATGCCTCGGGGAAAGGAATTGGTGCTTTCCTTATGCAAGAGCGTCGACCATTGGCCTTTACCAGAAAGAAACTATCTGAAATAAATCTAGGCAAATCCATCTATGAAAAGGAAATGTTGGCTATTCTCCATGCCGTGGATCTATGGCGTCCTTATCTATTGGGGCAACGTTTCCAAATTAAGACAGACCATCAAAGCCTCAAGTATTTTATGGAACAATGCATTTCCTCCCCAGAACAAAAAAAATGGGTGACTAAACTCTTTGGATATGATTATGAGATCATTTATAAGAAAGGAAAAGACAATGTGGTTGCAGATGCACTTTCCCAAAAATATGAAGACGAAGGATCCTTTTTTTCTCTTTCATTCATTGTACCAGATTGGCTCCAAGCCGTTCACCAGGAATGGCTACAAGATCCCAAAAGTTCACAGTTGATCTACCACTTGCAGTCCAAGGCTCCAGCTTCCCCAGGGTACTCTTGGCTCCACGAGGAACTTCGATACAAAGGCCATTTGTATTTAAGTAAACAATCAAAGCTTAAATCCATGGTACTTTCTAAGCTTCATGCTACACCCATAGCAGGGCACTCCGGGTTCACCAAAACCTATGACAGGGTCAAACATTTCTTTTTTTGGGATTGTATGAAACAAGACATTCGTAATTTTGTAGTTGAATGTGATGTGTGTCAATGCAACAAGGGAGAAATAGTCAAATTTCTAGGCACACTACAACAGCGCCCGATTCCACCTGCTATTTGGAAGGATATCTCTATGGATTTTATTACCGGCTTACCCAAATCGGGAAATAAATCCGTCATCATGGTGGTTATTGATTTCCTTTCCAAGTATGCTCATTTATGTGCCCTTCAACACCCATTTACATCATACATGGTGGCTCAAATCTTCATGGATCAGGTCTTCAAGCTTCATGGCATGATGCACTCAATTGTTTCTGATCGCGACCCAACTTTCACAAGCAATTTTTGGCAAGAATTGATCAAGATACAAGGCACCGAATTGCATCTCAGCACAGCTTATCATCCACAGAATGATGGCCAAACAGAAGTTGTCAACAAGTGTTTGGAAACATATTTGAGGTGTTTTACCTCGGAAAACCAAAATCAGTGAGCTCAATGGTTACCCCTAGCTGAATGGTGGTACTACACTTCATACCATACAGCTACATGCATGACTCCTTTTGAAGCAGTATATGGATAGAATCCACCTTCATTTCTCTCATACTTACCAGGTGCCTCAAAGATCCAGGCAGTTGACCTAACACTTACATCTCGAGAGGCTATTCTCCGTACCCTCAAAGAGAATTTGGTCATGGCACAAAATCGCATGAAGCAACAAGAAGATCAAGGTCACTATGAACGTCAATTTGCAGAAGGGGATCAGGTGTTTCTTCGACTACAACCTTACAAGAAAACTTCCCTCAAGGCTGAGCATTGTCAGAAGCTAGCACCCAAATTTTATGGTCCTTATACTGTACTCAAGCATGTGGGACAAGTCACCTATCAGTTAGATTTTCCCATCAATTCGAAGCTACATATTGTTTTTCATGTTTCATGCTTAAAGAAGGTGATTGGAGCTAAGTGCCAAATTCAAACCAACCTTCCAGAGTTAGCTGAAGAAGGATCCATTTGGCTACAACCAGAAGCAGTTTTAGACCAGCGTGAGTGTCGCCTACATCAGAGAACCATCAAGGAAGTGCTAGTACAGTGGAAAGATACAACTCCAACAGATGCCACTTGGGAACCAGCTACCATTCTGCAGCAATTTCCCCATCTCAAGCCTTGAGGACAAGGCTATTTTTAAGGGGGCGAACATGTTAGGGTCCTAACCCGCACATAGGTAGAACAATATATTTATATGTAATAAAGATCAATATTAATAAGTCCTTTCAATAAAATAGAATAAGGCGGATGTAAGAAGACCTAATAGAAGATTCTGCTTCTAGAAGGATCTTCCTCTAGATTCTTCTTTTTAGTATAAATAGGATTTGAGGGTATGAGAACCCTAGCTTGGATATTATTTTAATAGAGCTTTGCTCAACTAGAGGTTGCCCCCTTGAAGAGGCCTGTGAACATTGCTTTCAGATTCAAAGTGTTATTTCTGTTGTTATTCTTATATCATTTCAGTGTTATTGTGGTGAATGTTCTGGTTATATTGTTGTTATTCTTCCATTACTAGCATTTTATTTCAATTCTGCATACATTTTATATCTGGCATATTACAAAGTCCTTGGACAAGCTTCATGTACCAGCTCAATGCACGGTCTCTCAGTGTAGTGCTAAACTGGTTTCTTTTAATAGCTTCGTCAATAATATTTTTAATGTTCCATACAGCCTCACATAGAAACTAGTGTTGATCAGGATCTTCAGATCCATCTCCTCTAAAGATAGGGAGCCTCATCTCATCTTCCATGGAGTTGCCTAGGTTTCCTATCTGAGTGGATTCTAAGCTGCTAGTAATAGTGCTCTGCGGGCTCTGGTGATTTGGAATGTTCTGATTACTTAGTGTTTCTGAAACAACAGGAGGATTGATATTACTTACTTCAGTATCCTACGCAGTTCCTGAGGTTTCTGGCTCGTTTCGACGAAGTTCTTCAACTGCTTCTTCCTCTGGCCCCACGGGTTCTAAATGTTCTTCGTCTACCAGATCTGCCTCTTCTCCACTATAGAAACCCTCTTCCCCGTAGTTTTTCTTAAAGAGATTGTCAAGGTGAACCCCTCAAAATACTCTTCCACTGTGTGTATGTCCCACTTCTGTGTCGCTATCGTTGTCCGAATTTTTGAACATTAGCCTTTTCAAATCTTCTTGATCTACTGTATCTTCAAGATGTTCTTCTCATGCAAAAACATCTTGAGTATCAACTTCAGGACTTGTAAAAATTTTCCTCTGGGTACTTTAAAGAAATATCTTTCATCTTGGCTGTGTAAGTCTTAAACCTGTGAAGTAAAGCAATGCATATAGATTCTTAAGCAAAATAGAATTTAATCAATGGCTCATTCACATAATACACAGAGATATATAGGAAACCCTCAACTGGGAAAACCTTTCTTATATTCATTATATCAAATTTCACCATTCACTATACAATATATACAATGTTTTTAGGTATTTCGTAGATACCAAAACCCTAATCCCTAAAACTGGGATTATTTTGAGTAAACCACTAAAAATAGCAAAAACCACCCCAAAAAAAAATTTCGAGGCCCTGCCCCAAATGCTACGCATAACCAGGGGGGGGCATACCTGCCCCCCCTCGGGACTCCCCTAGGAAAGTGCCCACACACATGCATGCAAATAATATAACACATACCGAACATTCTCCCACTTGTTGTTTTCTTTGCATCCAGGGGTCCAGGGGATTATATAGTCAACAATCCAGGGCAGCAATGCCCATTGTCACTCTACACCAGGAGAACTTTCCTATGCTCACAGACTTTGTCAATGAATCTGCAACATTCTTTAAAGTGTCAACCTTTTCTAGCAACACCTTCTTTTCCTCAACCATGTCTCTCACAAAGTGATATTGTACATCAATATGCTTTGTCTTCGAATGGTAAGTTGGGTTCTTTGCCAAGAAAATTGCACTCTGACTGTCACAATCTAATCCCACTGCTTGTTGTATCAACCCAATACCTAAACATAATCTTTGTAACCATACTAATTCCTTTCTTGCATGAGTGGCTGCCATGTATTCAGCTTCTGTAGTTGAGAGTGCCACTATAGCCTATCTTTTTCTCATCCAACTGATTGCTCCTCCAAATAGGTTAAACACCTACCCACTTGTAGATCTTCTACAATCCAGATCTCCAACCCATTATGCATCTACAAAGCCATGTATTTCTACCACTCTGTCCAATCCTGGTCTTCCTTCATAGCACAATCCATAACTGGTAGTGCCACGAAAATACCTGAAGACCCTCTTTACTATTCTCCAATACTCCTTCCCTGGTTTTGACATATACCTCCTCAAAACTCCCACTACATGTGCAATGTCTGGTCTAGTATAGACCATTGCATACATCAAACTACCAATTGCACTGGCATATGAAACATGGGACATGTCCTCTTCTTCTTCCTGTGTCTTGGGACACTGATCTGCAGATAACTGTACACCTATAGGAATAGGAACCTTGACCGGTTTACTTCCATGCATATTAAACCTCTGCAATATTGTCTCAACATATTTTCTCTGATTCAACCAGAGTTTCATGTTTGCACGATCTCTTTTAATCTCCATTCCCATAATGAAGTTAGCAGCATCGAGATCCTTCATGTCAAATTTGGAGGATAGATGTGATTTCACTTCCTTTATAACATCCATGTTATTTCCTACCAACAACATGTCATCAACATACAACACTACATAAATGAAGTGATTACCAACCTGCTTGGAATATACACAGTGATCATCCCTACTTCTTACAAATCTCAATCCAAGGATGTATGTGTCAAACTTTTGGTACCACATCCTAGGTGATTTCTTCAGACCATATAGTGACTTATTTAGCTTACAGACCAGCTCTTTCTTTCCCTTCACTACAAATCCTTTTGGTTTCTTCATGTAGATTTATTCTTCTAGATCCCCATGTAGGAATGTTGTCTTCACATCCATCTGTTCCACTTCAAGATCAAAAGTAGCAGCAATAGATAAAACAAATCTAATAGAAATTAACTTAGCAACAAGAGAAAAAATATCACCAAAGTCAATTCCCTCTACCTGGGAATAACCTTTTGCTACTAACCGAGCTCTGTATTTCTCCACTTTACCTTGTGCATTAAACTTCTTCTTAAACAACCATTTGCTACCAACATATTTTATTCCAGTTGGAAACTCAACTATATCCCATGCCTCATTCTTATCCAAGGCATCCATTTCTTCAACCATGGCCTTCTTCCAGAGTTTACTATCCTCTGAATTCACTGCTTCCCTGAAAGTTTTGGGATCATCAACAGTAATAGATAAAGAAAAATTGGAATGAAAATCAGGTGGACTATACCTTTCTAGTTTCCTTTTATCTCTCATTGATCTCCTCAATACTGGGGTATGAGGTTCTTCTTCTTCTTCTTCTTCTTCTTCTTCTTCTTCTTCTTCTTCTTCTTCTTCTTCTTCTTCTTCTACTTCCTTTTCTTCAGATGATTCAGATTTTTCATCATCCAACTCAAGCTCTATTTTCTCAGGTTTGTCTTGCGTTGGTAGGAAATCATGTTTGGACACATCTTTTACCTCTTTGAAAATAACATCTTGACTGTAAATCGTCTTCTTGGTTTCTGGGTTCCAAATATTATAACCTTTCACACCATCTTTATAACCAATAAAGATACACTTTTAAGCCTTTTTATCCAGCTTACTCCTATTCTCCTTTGGAACATGTACATAAGCATCACAACCAAACACTGTAAGATGTTGAAGAGAGGGTTTCTTTCCATACCATACCTCGTGTGGATTTTTATCATCCAACGTTGATGAAGGCGATCGATGGACCAAGTAACATGTTGTACCCACTGCGTGATCGATTGACCAAGTAACATGTTGTACCCACTGCCTCTGCCCATAATTCTTGTCCTAAGACGACACCGTTGAGCATGCTCCTTTATTTTTCCATCAGTGTCATGTTCATCCTTTCTGCAACTCCATTCTGTTGAGGAGTGTATGGAGTAGTCTTCTACCTTGCTATACCACACTTCTTAAAGAATTCTTCAAATTCATTTCCTCATAATTCTCCACCATTATCTGTTCTCAATACCTTTATTTTCTTCTCTGTTTGATTTTCTACCAGAGCCTTAAACTCTTTAAATTTATCAAATACCTCATATTTCTTTCTAAGAAAATAAATCGATGTGCTCCTTGAAAAATCATCTATGAATGAAACATAATACACAGATTTACCTAGGGATGGAACAGGAACAGGTCCAAACACATCATTGTGTATCAAATCTAAGATCCCCTTTGCTCTTGTAGCACCAGATGGGAATCTTACTCGATTTTGTTTACCATATATGCAATGTTCATAGAAATCAAAATCCAGAGTGCATTTAGACTTACCTTCAACCATACCTTTACCGTGTAGTGTTCAAAGGCCCTTTTCTCCAATATTTCTGAGTCTTTGATGCAACAACATGGTCTTATTTCCAGGGACAATATTGGCCTTGTCTTATTTATTTATCTGTTCAGGGACAACAAAACTATTACACCCATTAGTATAAGTGCTTCCCAGTAACTTGTACAGAGTTCCACACCGAACTCCCCTCATCAACACCATTGCTCCTTGTACCATCTTGCAAGTGTTCTTTCCAAATACAGTATCCACTCCTACATCATCCATATTGCTTACAGATATTAGGCTCTTGGCTAGTTTTGGAATGTGAAGAACCCCAGGAAGTGTTCTAATCCTTCCATATTTTAGTAGCAACTTAACCCTTCCACACCCAAAGATTTTTTTTGTTGATTCATCTCCTAGGAATACATCACCACCATCATATTTTTCGTATTCAGAGAGCCACTCCCTGTGATGAGTCATATGGTATGACGCACCTGAGTCGATCAACCATACATCAAGGTCTGCATGTGTACTTGTAGATGCCAGGTAAACATCACCTCCTTCTTCAGTGGAGGTTTTCGCCTCTGTGGAAGAGGTACTATCAGATCCCTTTGGTTTTTCAACCTTCTTAGACTTGCAATCTTTATTATAATGCCCTGTTTTACCACACTTCCAGCACTTTCTCAAAGATTTTCCTGGAGACTTAGATCTACCTGTAGATTTAGATATCCACCCCGAAGGCTTCCTAGGGTTCCTGTCTTGGGTATGACCTCTTACAAATAAAGCATTTGTGCTATGACTATCCATGCTTTTCCGCCTCATATCTTCAAATAACAAGGATGAAACTACATCATCATACTTCAATGTAGATTGAGTCGTACTACCAATTGCTACAACTAGATTATGCCAAGAGTGTAGAAAAGAACATAACAAAGTAATACACTTATCTTCTTCTGCAATCGTAATATTAATAGAGAAAAGTTGACTTACCAGAGTATTAAAGGCATTTAGATGTTCTGTCACAGAATCTCCATCTTCCATCCTACGATGATACAACTTCTTTCGAAGGAACAACTTGTTTACTAGGGACTTTGATTGATACAAATTCCCCAACTTATCTCAAAGTTCCTTGGCTGTAGATTCTCCCGAGACATTCAACAAAACTGAATCTGCCAGGTAGAGTCGAATAGTACTCCTTGCTCTTCTGTCCAACTTATCCCAATCTTCCTTTGACATACCAGTAGGTGGTGTGCTGGTAGTTTGTGTACTGGTAGGTTGTGTACCAGTAGCCTGTGTGCTAGTAGACAGTGTACTAGTAGGCTATGTACTAGGATCCATAGCGATCCATTGTTCTTTGTCTACAAGAAGGTCCTCCATCTTCAGCTTCCATAGCTCAAAGTTTTTACTATTGAACTTCTCTATCTCGATTCTATAAGAACTCGACATTCCTCTTTCTGCATTCAAATCACCACTGCAAAAGCTCCCACTAAACCCAGGTTTATCACAGACCCAAGATAAACTTGATCTATCAAGATTGAGCCAAACCCTCAACAACAAAGGCATCCCTCTGAAGCCAAAAACGAGCTCTGATACCACATGTAAGTTTTAAACCTGTGAAGTAAAGCAATGCATATAGATTCTTAAGTGAAACAGAATTTAATCAATGGCTCATTCACATAGTACACAAAGATATATACTGGAAACCCTCAACCGAGAAAACCTTTCTTCTATTCATTATATCGAATTTCAGCATTCACTATACAATATATATACAATTTTTTTAGGTATTTTGTATATACCAAAACCCTAATCGCGGTGTCGAATGATGCGCGTAACCAGGGGGGCATACCTGCCACCCCCTGGGACACCCCTAGGAAAGCGCCTGACGCACACAGCACAAACAGAGAACTACTACGAGGGATCATCAGATGTAGTTGTCATATCTGACATGCCCACACACACACATGCAAAGAATATAACACATACCCAACAGGTTGTATGACTCTACTTTGTCAACAACAAACTCGGTGATATACCCTCCAATGGTACTATCAAACCAGTGATCTACTACTCTGGATACAACGTTATTGACCCTTTTAACCTTCTGTATCAGTGTCGATGTCCAAACTACAGGAGATCTAGGTATTATCTTGAACTGGGTATTTGTTAACCTAGCTAACCACTCATGTAGCTCTTGATGGATCCCTCCAAAGAATATCTCGTGAATGTCAGTAAAGATATATTTCTCCAACCAATCTTATGTACTAAGATTAGAGTTCTTTTTCTGGGATTCAGCAAAGTCCTTCTCTTGATATTCTATCCACTTTTGAATCTCTATCTTCGATGGGAACCACCTTAACATTCCCTTATGAAGATTCCTATCCCAACAATGAAACCATTTGTTGGCACAGGGGCAGACCCAGGGTTCAAATCCAAGAGTGCACTAAAAATACCTAGCTACTAGCCCTTTCGGAAATACCTGCGAAGCAGATGCAGTCTCACCTAAAGCACCTATGAGGGGGTTGTAGGAAAGAGATGTCTACAACCAGGGGAATATCAAGTGGATCTATTAAAATAACAATTTATCATGCATCTATCATTCAACAAGCTAGATCTATCCTTCATAGATATAAGTTCAATCTAATAAAATAAGGCAGGTAACAATATAACAGCAACAAAGATCAAAGCATTAATCACACACACAACAATAGATGTACGTGGTTCACCCTCTCTTTAGGGATACATCCATATAACTGTGCTATATTATATTAAGGAAAGTATACAGTTCTTGTATGCGCTCTTAGCTAGCAGATCTTTCTCTTCTCTCTTTCTCTCCCTTCCCTGCACAGCCAGCTACAGGACTTGACCTTCGCACATAGCAGAAGATCTTACAATACCATAAGGCTTCCTCTCTCTCGAAACTTCTCTCTCTCAATACAATGATCCCTCACTCGTTACTATAGCTAGATCAACAACAATATTGTATTGCAAGATTAGCAACGTGTACCGACCCAACCCAGATCCTATTTACCTTTATTTATACATTACAATACCTCACTGACAACCTTAGGCAAAAACCTAGGTTCCAAAACCCTAAAATACCAAAACCCTAGGTGTCTAAAACCCTAGGTCAACTTGACCCACTTTTTTCAGGCTTCGCCAGCCTGTCTTTCCTTCCTTCTCACACGATGAACCAAAGCATCCAACCATGGATTTTTCCGCTTGTTGAGTTGTCCACAATCCATATTCCTTGTTGATCTATCATCCTTGATATCCTCATCCAACAGATTTCATTTCCTTGCTTCACTCCATCTTTTCTTCTCTTTTTCTTACTTCGACCCAGTGGCAGTCACTGTGTTTCCCATGAAGTTTGTTTTTCACCTTTTCTTCCTTGTTCTTCACATCCTTCCATAACTAAGGGCCAACATGTTTGAACCACTTACATAACCTAAACCATTCTTCAACAAGGGAGATCCATGTTTTCTCATAATTTCGTTTAGTTTTGTTGAGGCTTTAATGCATGGAAGATTTTGGAGATACAATGCTTTAAACTTCTCCATATCTTTTCTGGTTTTTACTACCTCTTCTTCCAAAGATTCACATATTTCCTTCTTCTCTGATAACTGTTTTTTTAGAATATACTCTATTTTATTTGCCTCTTCTAATTCCACATTTAGTAAGGCAAAGTTTTCATCAGGTTTTTTATTGTCTTTCTCGAACTGTATCAGCAATTGTTTTTTTCTTTTTCTTCTTAGATTTGAGTCTAGCAATTTCTTCTAGGGCGCTGATCAATTCTCCTTCCAAGTCAACCACACCTTATTCATCATTGAAATCACTTCCTATGATTTTATTATCATAATCCTCTTTGTCAATTAGAATAAAGTTATTAATCTTATCTTCAATAGAAGAGTCACTGCTTTCATCATCTGAGGGATCATCATCATTGTTTACACAAAGCCTTTTCTTCTTAAAATTATTCTCTTTATAGACCTTCTTGTGTTTGTGATTCTCTTCATTGTCATATGTCTAATCCTTTGTTTTGTGAGGACACTTAGATGAAAAATGACCTATCTTACCATAGTTGAAACATTTGAAGGGATGTTTGCCTTGGTACCTCCCTGATCCTTTCTTTAGTCTTCTTGCAAATTTTGCTTCAATTTCATCAGGCTCAGAATCCTCATTCTTATCTTCTTTAAATGATGCTTCTCTAGAGGTGGGCTCATATTTAAATATCCTCATTTCATATGTAGTCAAGGTTCCTAGAAGTTGATCAAAAGGAAAATCTTTTAGATCATTAAGTTCTTCTATAATAGAGACCTTTGGGTTGAACCTATCTGGTAGAGATCTCAAAATTTTCAGAACTAAACAGGCTTCCTCAATTTTTTCACCAAGTCATTTCATTACATTTACTAGTTATTCAACTCTCAAAAAGTACTTCCCAACAGTTTCATCCTCTTTCATATTTATTTGTTCCAACTGTACTATGTATGTTTGAAGCTTGGATTCCTTTACCTTCTCATTACCTTCATAACTACTAATGAGTTTGTCACACATTTCTTTCGAAGATTCTAAGTGCATAAATTTTACAAATTCTTCTTCTGCAAGCCCACTCAGAATAGAATTCATAGCCTTAGTGTTGAAGCTAAAATCTTTCTTGTCATCCTTAGAAGCTATTAAAACTGGCTTTACATAACCAGTCTCTACCACATCCTAGAAATCTTCACCTAAATCCATTATGTAGGTTCTCATCCTAACTTTCCAGAAGGAAATGTTTGTTCCATTGAACAGGGGGGCCTTATTGGTTGAAGTTCCTTAATGGATAGTCAGATCTACCCTTAGATAAAAGGAACTAGCTTTGATACCAATTGTTGGACAACTTAGAGGGGGGGGGGGAGCGGGGGGGCAATCAGTTGTTATTGTGATTAAACAATTGTTCCCATTGAAAACTCTTTACAGAAAACTCAATGATGATCACAATAATGCAGGGAAGTAAGCAATAGAATATTCAACATAAATCACACACCTGAAATATACAGAGACAAATATTTCCTAAGGAAATCCATAAAGAGAAAAAATTATTTTTTCTTGATATGATAAGTAGTCTTTATTTTCTGTACATTATCATTCTTATGAGCACCAACTCCTTTTGAGGCTACCACCTTTGTTTTACAAGAAGCAAATTGTTGAGAGTACCAACTCTCTAGTTTCTCTAGCACCCACTAGAAGGAAGCACCAACTCCCTGAGTGTTCCAGCACCAACTAGATGGCAGCACCAACTTCCAGTTACACAAGCACCAACCTGTATAATAGAGAACAATAGTTCTCCCTTGCACCACCCTACCACCCTGGTTTTTCTGGCTGCAACCTAATGGAAGATACAACTCCCTGTGTTCAAGAACCCACTTGAAACTATGAGGACAAAAGTCCTCCCTAGCACCACCCTACCACCCTGATTATAAAAACTTCATTACATAAACTTATTACAGTGATACAATGTTTTTCAATGGCTTACCAGTCTCATCAGTGTTCTTCTACACTGCTCTGCTCTGCCTGCATCATTGTCTTCCTACTCGCATCTTCTTGAGATTTCTAATCTTCTGATCTTTCTTTACATGCACACCTCGGCTTTATGTTCCTTTCTTAGATATGCATCTTTGTTCTATATATTTCTACTACGCTTTATGCTCTGTGAAACATTTCCATTCTCTGTGCTACTCCTCTTCTATGTGTTTCATATATTGTGCATAGCATGCTTCTACCCACATGAATAACTCTCAACCAAAGCAACCATCTCTTCTATGTTCTATGTATATTTATCATTCCAAGTCCTCTGACAGATCATACACCTAACTCTCCATTCTCTCTGGTGATCATGTTGAGTCTGTTCTTCATCAGTGGTCATTATCCTGAGATTCTTTGGCTTCTCGGGTAGTTACAGTATTTGACGCTTTTCCATCTGTCAATTGTCTCTATGATGAGTCTTCATCCTACTGGTAGTTACCTAGAGACTCTTCATATCCTCTGGTGATCACGCAAAATCTCTTTGAATTATTTGGTGGTTATGCTCAATGTGTTCATCATCAGTGGGCGTTATCCCAAGATTTCTTGGCTTCTCTGGCAGTCGAAACTCTTCATCTTCTCTATCAGTTACAGCTGGTCATCTTTGCCTTCTTTGGCTTCTAATCCCCTTCCTTCACGTGACCACTAGAGGTGACCTAATCCCCTATTCAAAAGGTTCTTCCCGATCTCGTTCTAGTGAGCACTAGCTCTTTTTCACGATATGACCTTGAGCTATTAACTTCACATGACCACGCAATTGCGGGTGTGTCCATAGGAGGTTTGAGGGCAACCCACTTTTCTCCCCACAATTCACTATGAGCCTCCACATGTCCTTTCTCCAAAACTATGGTTTCGATTGGAGCCCGCTCATGAAAAATTAAGACCAGAGCATGTTCTGTCCCCACAATGCAATGGGACCATTGATATTATGATCTTGACGGTGATCCTGAAACGGACGCATCAGATCAAACAGTTTATTTCACAGAAACAAATCAATGGTCAGATTTGATCCCTACACTCATCCTTTCATTTTTCAATCTGATGGCTAGGACTTAATCAAACATTGATATGGATGGTTGTCAGAACTTCTCCCTTCAAAATTTCAGAATTTTAACTTCTCAAACTTACACTATCCTTCCACTATACTATGATCAATGGTTGAGAATACACCCGAAGTGATATTTCATATTGGATGACTCATGTTGTTGATAACGTGGTATGCCACATGTCCTTGTTGAGGTGGTCTAATGATGTGGGTGACACGTGTAGGAAGTGTAGTGGAATGTGGAGGCAGAGCGCAGTAGTGGAGTGTGACATGTAGCAGGTAGTGGAGTGTGACGTCAGATCGTGAAGGTGGTATGTATGAGTGGTTTGGTGGTTTACTCGGTGGGGGTTCAGGGGGTAGGTGGTAATGAGCAACGGGGGTCCGAGTTAACAGAAATGTGACATGTATAAGGGTCTCACAAGGAAAATACCACCAACGCTCTGCCTCCACATTCCACTACACTTCCTACACGTGTCACCCACATCATTAGACCACCTNNNCTAATATGCCCTGTCAACCGTAGATCTGAGTCTCTGATTATCGGACATTGATATTAGTGCACCCTTTACCCATATTATTCTGTCCTTCCACTTTAGAATGATCTGATGGTTGCGATCTTCTTTGGATGATCCAACAGTCGAGAATGTATTTCAGCTCTCCATCTCTTTGGACTTCGGTAATTTCATATCTCAAACTGAATTATTGAAGTGAGATTTTTCCAAAGAGTAACCTCCTGACATATTTATACCTAAAATAAATTTCATTCATTGGATCAGGATCTTAGATCACTGACCTGATCTTTCTGCGATGCATCACTTCTAGCTTACCATGTCCTTCCACTTAGAATGATCCAACAAGTGATGGAAATTCACTCTTGATCCGGTGATTGATGGGTATTCAGATAATCAAATTCTCAACTCTTTAGCCTTGTTTAACTTACCCTTCAATTAATTTGATCCAACGGTCGATGAATATTTAGGTGATCATGATCTCAGATCGCATCCCTTGCTTATCCTTTCCTTCCACTAATTCAATTCGACGGTCATCGCATTTTCTCCAGATCTGATGGTCCACATTCATTTCATATTTCGAGCTTCAGGTAATTCAACTTTCAAGTTGCCAATTCTTCCGAAGTGAGATTCCCTGAATGGTAACCTCCTCACAAATCCACTGGATCTAACGATTTCTAGTCCTTTGCGCTCAGATTCAACAGATGGGATCTGTTTCTCTCTTTCACAATCATTACTCCTGTCTGGACTCTGATCTAACGGTCCAAATACTTCACAGTGTTCAATCCAATGACCACTATCGCTCCTCCTCCTGAGCTTATGCTTCCTCCCGACTTGGAAGAATTTATAAGTGTCGAAGGCCTCGACCTTTGATCCTTCTACGAGTTCTGATGACTTTGGGACTCGTCTGCATTTCTGAAAATGTTATCTCTCCTAAGCTTTTGCAATGAAGTTAACCTCGGCCCTAGCGCACACTTGCGCTCTACATGAAACTCTTTTCTATTTGGAAACTCCAGCTATGTTCCATGTGCTAGTCCTCCTTAGCTTGTATACAACAATTTCTCATGGTCTTTTCATTCCATATGTTATCATCGTTGCTTTCATGTTTGTCATCATTGCACACTCTGCCTGTAATCATGCCATCGTCGCTATTGTTCTTTCCTGTAAACATGACATCGTCATTGTTGTTCTTTCCATCAATGACAAGCACACTCTGTCTGTAAACATGCCAACAAGACTTAGAAGTAGATGCACCTACTAGATTTAAAACCAAAAACTTACCAAATTTGAATAAAAACCCACGCCACCTTTGTTATTCATGCATGAAAAAATTGAAACTGATGAGTAGCCATAGCATTGTAACAAGATAATTCAAAGTCACCAATTGAGTCAATCACAATTCATAGAAATGGGAGGGTTGACAGTATGACATGAACCAGGAGATGTGGAACAATTGCAAAAGAATAGAGCATTTTACCAGTTGTTCCAAAATGTAGGGTGGACAGTATACCTTGAAAGATTGTAGTGTTTTGATGTGGAAACAACATTGGAGTTCTCGCATAACTTGAATGGTGAAAAATCCAAGGTAAGGGGAATAGAGGTTGTTGTAATAGAAGAAAGCATAGCTAGGGTGATGGGGCTCCCACAATAAGGAGAGTGATGGTTTGGTAGGAGGACATCCCTAGTGCATGCAGCTAAGGAATTCAGAAAAAAAGGGGAACTCCTACAACATCGAGGGAAAGGATATGTAAGGATGTGGCTCTCTTCATTCAAAATTATCTTACATGCAAGGGCCGCTTCCAGTTAATATTTTCCTATCATCTCAAGTTGTTATCACATGTAAGACATAATGCTCATTTTAACATTCCATATTTCTTGTTGAGATCCTTACAAATGGAATTCTTTGCGAGAGGTCTGAAACACCCCCTAGCAAAAATTACAAACCATGGTCTGGTTAAACTTTTAATTATAGATTCCCTAAGAAGAACTCAAATGACATGGAGACAACTCCTAGGATTACTGGAAGAATATGTGGAGAAAAAACAAGAATAAGTGTAATGGGGTGAACAAAAAGGTGAGATGGAAATAGGGGATACAGGTGAAGCAGCAGAAACCCCATGGGAAATTGATTAGGATGATGATCTTGAGGAAGTTTAATATGAATAGAGGCTCGACCATTCCATGCATTAACCTATGGATAGTGATGTAGAACTCATTGAAATGGTTTCTCCAAAGGAGAATTGGAAACCATGTGTAGTCGAAGAAGAGCACCCTACAACATCAACCATGCCAAAAGGTAGAAAAATATCATTTGTAGAGTTTGTGTCATTCCTACCCAAGAGGAGGACAATATTTATGGGACATGAAATAGTGAGAGTGGAACCACTTATCATCACCCCCTTATATGCTCCACAAGAACTTGGGGGAAATTGATGATATGGAAGTTGGTATAGATAAACCTAAGGAAGGAAACCCTCTTGTGACTACCTTTGAACGAGTTGCAGTTAGTCACACAAATTTCACAAAAGAACCAGACGTCGAATTAAAACATAATGTTGAGGATGTAACTGGCTCAAAGGAAGTAACTGCAACACAAAATACAATTACAAAGGACACCATGCATTTTACACAAGAACCATACATGGATGAAATGATTGATGAGGAGGTTGTTACACAAGTACTAGCCACCAAAGAAATAGTTAATGTTGAGCATGTTACACAAGAACTAGGATTAGATGAAATGATTAATGGCAAGGTTGTTACACAAGAACCATCCTCTAAAGAACTAGTCAATACTGAGGTCAATGTCCATAAAATAGTTAAAGTAAAGACTAAATAAGGGGAACCTAGCACGATGGGTGCCATGAAAGGTAAGAATAAACCTACCTCTTTTATTAAGCAAGTTGTGAAATTGAAAAGTAGAGATTTGAAATTGAGGCAAAAAATTAGGGAAATGAAGAAACAAGTTGGGGAAATGTCCAATACTACAAGGTTAAACACCCCTGCTAATGTGGCCAAAATATTTAATAAGGTGGGGAAAATGGGCTACTAAGATACCAAAGGAGGAGCTCTATTCAGTTTTGAAAGATATTTTTAGGTATGCAGGATACTCACCTTGAGATGTAAATCTCAGAATGGCATCTACACAGATAGAAGTGGAAACTAGGGAATTTGGAGTCTTTACCTATAAATTTCCCTATCCTATATTCTTACAAGCAAAGATTGACAAGTGGAAGGCATTGGAAATATCCTACCAAGAGGGCATGGTTCCTATAAAACAACACTGACAAATTGTTCAAAATATGGAAAGGAAAAGAGAATATGAACTAACCCTCTACATTATGGAAAAGGAACAATGGGGAGAAGATAAGAAGAATATAAGGGATGCATAGGATCAAGTTTAGAAGTATAAGGAAGAAAATCATAAGATAGGTTCATTTATTCAATATTTGTTGAACTGTCAAATGCCTTATCCTATGTATGCTATGTTTCTTCAAGAGCAGTTCATCCTTTTTCATCTCACAGCCATAATTGAGGATAAACCCTACCTATTTACAAGTGTTAAATCCTTCTATAAATCCTTGTGTGAAACTAATATGATAACACAACACTCTTTATGTGAATTTTATTTTCATGATTTTATTCTTCCATATGAAAGAGAGTTTAATAATATGCCCTATATAGGAGACCTCCAGTTGCGGGCTTTTGTGTCCTACCCATTGGATTATGTTAAGTGGAAACTAGACCAGGAGAATGTAGAAATGAACCAAGCCACATGTGAGCTAAGGATTAGGGCAGAGTCTACCCATGCAGATGATGCTACCAGGGCTCAAAGCCTCATTATCAGGTCTCATGATCTCTCAAGGCTAGTTGTAAGTATTCATGCACAAGTAATTAACCATTGTGTCAGTTGTATCAATGATGCAACATCCAAGGCCTTGGAGGGATGCAAAATAATATGGGAGTCATCTACAGTGGAAATCAAAACCAAGGAACCCTTTAGATTTCCAAACTTCAAAAGAGTCATGGGGTGATTGAATAGGTACATTCATGATATTGAATAGAGAGGCCCTTGATGGATTGGCATGAATTTTTATTTTCCTTAATATGGTTACCTATAGATAAGTATCGTCCCATGTATGAGTTGGCAGCGATGGATAAAAATTGGGGAGTGGAGGTTATGGTGTCAACTAGTTTCATGGATCCTTAGGAAGATACACATGAGGCCTACCAACTTAGCACACTACATGAAATCTACTCTTCGGGTAATCATGATCTTAGATAAAAATTGGATGCATGAGGACATGCAGTAGGGATACTTGGGGGAGATGTTCGACCCATGATTTGTACCTTTTTTTCCATCCATTTACCTTGTTTCGAAGATACTTTAAGTCATCTTTTACCCTATTTTGACAATATATTACCCGTGACTTCATTTTTTAACCCAAGGTATAGTCCCACTCGATTTAGGGTTTACTAATGAGATGGCTTGGAAGAATATACTTGCAATATGGAAATAGGTTGTGTTCGTTCAAGGATTTGACGGTGTTACTCCTTCATGAGCTCAAATGGTGTCCCTTTTGATATGTTTTTACTTCTAGACATTGTCACCCTTTGAACCATGATGTTTCTGCTTCCATGATCATGTTGATACTTGAGCATTTGGTCATTGACCAATGCACAAGTATAAGAGAAGAAAAGCGCAAGTGTGGCAAGGATAAGTCACCAGAAGAAACGGGAGTACCAGTTGTTGCAACTAATCGTGCTTGTGATAATATACCATAATTCTCTATTTTGTACATTGGTTTTCACAACACGAATGTGCAACATATCTTGTGTTATGTATTGATCAGATCTGATATTCTATTTTGTAAATACTATTATCTAGAAATGTATAAATAATAGGAACCCTCTCGGGTTTTAGAGAGGGGCATAGGAGAGGAACGGAGTGTGCAACAGGCGTCTGGTGGAATTATTGTATCATATATTTTCTATAATATGAGTATATTGGTTCATGCTATCTGAGCATCAATTCATGATTTGTTTTAGAAGCCCTGATTCGTAAAGGAATGCCCCCATTTGCTAATCAGGTGTTGCAATTTCATTTGTTCATTAGGTAGATTTATTATAGTGTGTTTTATGATTCTAAATGTTGTGGTGGTTACTGGTTGGTGTGGATTGTTATTTGTTCTTTATTTTTGAGTTGGTACTTACATAGCTTAGTCAATTGTTAGCAGGAATAAAAAATATTTGTTATTGTCATTATTTATGTTGGGTGGAGTTTCATTGTGGTTTCATTGCATTATTTGGATTATTTGTTAACAAATAGTATTTCTTATTAAAATTCTAGAATGTGCATTCTCTTTAAGATCATTGTGAGTCCAGGATTGGTCAATAGCACTATTGGATTGTTTTCCATTTTCCATTTGTTATTTCCTTTCCACAAGAGTAGTGTTCATCAAGGGTGATTTCCTTTTTCAATGAGTGTTGTATGGATTGAATGTGGTTTTAATTTCAATAAGGAATTGTTAGTATTAAGTGTGATATTCCCTTTCCATGATTATTCACAAGTTTTTTCATAGAGTTATTTGAAGTGTGTTTCTTTCAAGAAAGAATAGCCTGATTGAGTTTTCATTCACTCCACGATCATTAGAATTACCAGAACTATAGAGGAAATTGTATCCTGCATAGTCTTTGCACATAGCCTTGAAATAAAAATATGACCATTGGTTTGATAATTAATGTGAGGTGATATTATTTTTCTCAGATAGATATTTAAAATCCCCAAAAAACACCAAGGGAGACCCCTGCCTACTAGTTCCCCAACCCAGGTAGAAAAACCAAAAACCCTTCTCATGACAACCACCAGTCATTTTAATGGAATCTAGAGGTGTCTTACATGGAATGAAATATATAGATAGTTTGGCAATGAAGAATTTCCAGTAGAGGACGAATACCTAATCATGTACAAAAACATCAAAAGAAGCGGGATCCATGCTATAGCTTCTCGACCGACCATTCTTCCCTACAATGATGAAGTCTAGTGGGAATATGTGCACCTAGATACCAGGACATAAATTATTATCGATGAAGTAGGGAACCCAATAAATTCATTGAAAACAAACAATATCCACCAAATTTATCGGTTTCCAGCATTGGATGTATTTCTCAACAATACATTCATGGATGCATTTACTAAATAGAATCCCAAGCTAGTAGACATCATTCAAGAATGGTGGGAAGAAGAGATGACAATTGTTACCAAGCTCAACATAGTATAAAACACATAGTATTTCAAAGCACCATATCAACTCTTTGTAGCTATGATCTTCAGGCTCTATGGGGAAGAGATGAGTATCCACTTCAATCTTGAATGGGTTCCTATTGCACATGGTGTAGTGAAAGCAAGAAAAAATTTCAATTGGACACAAATCTTGTCCAACAACATCTTCCAGAATGTTCAAGAAGCCCACACCAACAAGAAACTAGGTTTTTATATGTCAGCCTTCTTGATTGATGCAATTTGAGCTTTCATTCCATTTACAGACATGAATTGGAGTTGGAATCCCAATTCACCTCCCATTCATGTATATTTCTTAGAATTGTGGGAGAGAAATTTTAAGAAATATTTCTATGAAATTTGTGATCATTTTGTAGCCCCATTGTTTCTTATTATTTTTGGCCAACCAATCCATAGCTTATCTTCAAAAACCCTAAGATAAATTAGAGACTAGTATATGGAGAAACACTACAGATATATCAAAGTTTTTGGGTGCTCTTCTCCACCCCACCTTCTCCCTATATGTTTCCCAGATAAGCTCCTAGGAAGGGAAATAACTTACCAGACAATGGAGGAAGGGATTATTGGAACTTTATCTACTGGTAATAAGAGACTTTGGCCTAAATTCCCTATCATATTAGGATATTTCAAGACCATGGGGATGATACTCCCTTTACAACATGAAGATAATGAAGAATAATTCATTTTCCAAGGGGTTATATTTTTTGAATAAATACTATCCCACCTCCAAGATACRCAACCAATAGTAATATTCTTGGTTGAACAAGAGAAAAATAAATCATTGTTCCAAGAACAAAGACATAAATTRAGGACCAGTGTTCAAGAACAAGCAAAGGCCAACAAAAGGGCTCAACAACTAAAGGAAGAAGAAAGGACTAAAAAGGCTATAGAAATGGAAGAACAACTAAGAAGAGAAGAGTAGTTGAGAGAGGAAGAAAAGAAAAAYAAAGAAGAGGAGGTTAGACATAAAGTAGAGGAAGAGAAACATAGGAAAGAAGAGGAGAMTAGGCATAAGGATGAAGAGAAAARGAAATTTGAGGAAGCATCCCTCCAAGCTAMAAAATAAGAAATAAGAAGCAAGGTTGCAGAAAAAAAAAAAATTATGAAGAAGCATCTCRCAAAGTTGAAAAAATGGAAAAGAAAAGAGAAGTAGAAGAAACAACCCACAAAGTTGTAGAATAAATTAGAYAGAAAGAAAAGGAAGAGAAGAAGAGTAAAAATAAAAGATGAAATAAGATGAAGTAGTTGAAGTCAAGAATATTAGATTGAAAAATTTGGAAGAATACAAAGGAAAGGGATCTAGTCCCAACACAATAAAGGGGATTTTGTTGTTTGATTCTCCCATAAAACCTAGTACCCCAATTCATACAATATCACCAGCTTTCTCCTACTCCTCGTTATACTTGATGGACTTTGATGATGATGCAGTACCACTAGGAGAATTTTATTTTAGCAGTTCTAAAAAAGGAATCATCAAAATATCAACTGAGAGGAAAAAATAGGAGCTCCTAGTCAAGAGATACTAGGGAAATCTATTGTCTAGAACCTGACCAAAAGTGACCCCTAGAAATAGTTTGAGGAGACAACATATGCATTAAGTACATTTGCAAGATCCAATACTATTACTATTAATGAGCTCAGAGATTTATTGGAGACCTATAAAGTGAAAGTGGTGACCCTTGAACAATAGATATAAAAAAGGGTCAATTGGAAAATGAATTCAAGAACTTAGCAGACCAGAAGGATCAATTTCATAAGGTTGAGATACAATCTCAAACAAGTGCATGAACAAGAAATGAAAAAATTGACAACAGAGAAAAAAGAAAAAACAATTCTCTCTGAGCAACAAAGACATAATATCTTGGAACTAGAAAGCAGAGTACAAAGTCTTGAAGCTAATTTGAAAGAAAACATCAAAGAAACCCACGCATTGACAACCATAAAACAAGAGGCCACGCTTGCGAATCAAAACCTAAGAGAAACCCAAAGGATATTCTTTGATTAATTGAATGATGTCCAGGATTTCCATGAGGACATCAACAGGTTATCCGACTAGCTGGATGAGCAAAAGAGTCAGTATAATTTTTCTCAGCATGCACTTGACAAGGTTGTAGATTGGCAAGGTTTACACATAGAAACCCCTGTAGACTTGTTCAGATTTACCAAAAGAGAACAGGAGAAAACTTAGGTATTGTTGGATAGTTGGAAGTTATCCTTTGAATACATATAGGATACCATAGAAAGTACCACCAAGGCCTGTTACGGACTATGGAATTATGTTGATTAACTATTACATAAGTTTGGGATTCCTACCATGGATGAGATACATCAGGCAGTCCCTAGCAAGAAAATATTTTCATAGGTGGAGAAAAATAGATATGAAATCAAGCAGGATATTGGCCAACTCAATGATATCAACACACAAATGTTGGATGAATATTTGATACAACCAGTCAAGTTGGCCACTACATCAGATGTTCATACTAAAAGAGTTCACAAAGAGTTGAAACATGAAGTTGATGACAGAGTATATGATGGGGAACAACAAATATAAAATATGAAGCTAAACAGGATTGAAGACAAACCTAGGCATATGACTCATGGAGATCCTACAAGGAAAATATAGCCTCTGAGAAATCCTCATAATTTTGTATTTCTAAATATTTTGCAGTGAATTGTAAATTGTATTCAAATTATAGATAGGGAAAAAGTAAGTGAAACAAAGAGATGTAACGGTAATATTGACATTTACATAATTTGAAAAGTCTCTCTTACTCTATAAAAGAGAGCTCATGTAAAAGAAAAAGACTTTTTCCCATTGTAACATTTGATGATACTATTATCTCTTGTGGAATAAATAGCACAAGGAATTTGGCAACCATAAATGTGTTCATTTTTGTATGGGACTATTCTACATGTATAATTGAGTAATAAGTTTTTTGAATAACATTTCATGTGAACTATTTATATGTTTTTTACTTGAGTAAATTATTAATTTGTGGTTACTTATGGATGTAGTGATGGTGTTGCAGATGTAATATACAACTCTTTATGATTTATATCTATTGCATTGGTGTTTTAACATATTTTTTATTGTCATGAACTATTTATGTAATCAATAATACTATCTAATATTGTGTCTTTCATCTTAGAAAATATCATGATTAGGATATTTTAGAGATAGTTCGAATAGATAGATTTTTATTTTGTTTTAATTAGTTAAATTTTGATTAAGAAAGAATTATTTGGAGGAAAATTCATCCTCCTAGTTTGTAATCTAAATCTTTAGTGGAAACCAGACCCACATACTGGTCGGAATTTTCCATACCAAATGATAGTGGGTCTAATTGGGACTTTCCATTGAGCATTTTCCCTTACCTAATTGACTATCCATTTGGACTCATCAACACCTTGGTCCACATCTAAGATACAATCATCATCCTACTCTCTTGCTTTACCGTGAGAACAACACTTGAACCATGTGTCTTACATATTCATGACCATTCTATAATCATGACTATCTCTACTAGGGAATAAACTTATCAAGATCAATCTTGTTATTATTACATAATGCACTATTTATAGGAATATGAAAAATGTAAGACCCTAATTCATTCCAACCAAAATAGTTATATATCCATGAAGATGATTGGTTGTGATCCCACAAATCTCAAGATTATGTTCCAAGTTTCAACCACCAATCAAACACCAATCAGCGACTAACCACTCAACTATCCATTCAACCTCCAATCGAGTCGTCCTTTTGACCACTTGTCGATAATTCATCAAACATTGACTTGACTTAACTATTAGTCAATCCACCCCCCAGAGTATCATCCTCTACTAGCCAAGTGGTTGACTGAATTTACACTACGAATAATATAACATTCCCAATGCACCAAGATGTTGGGTATGTATTGTATTCCTTGCATGTGTGTGTGTGTGGGCATGTTAGATTCGAAAACTGTGTCTGACGATCCCTCGTAGTAGTGCTCTTTGTGTCATGTGCACTAGGCGCTTCCTATTGGTGTCTTGAGGGGGCCGACGGGGTTCGGGGCAGCGCCCCAAAATTTTTTTGGGTGGTTTTGCTATTTTTAGTGGTTTTCTAAATTAATCCCGAATTAAGGGATTAGGGTTTTGGTATCTACGGAATACCTAAAAAAATTGTATATATTGTATGGTGAATGGTGAAATTCAATATAATGAAATAAAAAAGGTTTTACTAGTTGAGGGTTTCCGGTATAAATCTTTGTGTACTATGTGAATGAGCCATTGATTAATTTATGTTTTTATTAAGAATCTATATGCATTGTTGTACTTCACAGGTTTGAAACTTACATGTGGTATCAGAGCTCCTTTTTGGCTTCAGAGGGACGCCTTTATTGTTGAGGGTTTGGCTCGGTCTTAATAGATCAATTTTATCTTGGGTCTATGATAAACCTGGGTTTAGTGGGAGATTTTGCAGTGGTGATTTGAGTGTGGAAAGAGGAATGGCAAGCTCTTCTAGAATCGAGATAAAGAAGTTCAACAGTAAAAAAATTGAGCTATGGAAGCTGAAGATGGAGGACCTTCTTGTAGACAAAGAACAATGGATCATTATGTATCCTGGTGCACAGCCTACTGGTATGTCGAAGGAAGATTGGAATAATTTGGACAAAAGAGCAAGGAGTACTATTCGACTCTTCCTGTCAGATTCGGTATTGTTGAATGTCTCAAGAGAATCTAAAGCAAAGGAACTATGGGATAAGTTGGGGAATTTGTATCAATCAAAGTCCCTGGTAAATAATGTGTTTCTTCGAAAGACGTTATATCATCTTAGGATGGAAGATGGATATTCTGTGACAGAACATCTAAATGCCTTTAATACTCTGGTAATTCAACTTGTCTCTATTAATATTACGATTGTAGAAGAAGATAAGTGTATTACTTTGTTATGTTCTTTGCAAGACTCTTGGGATAATCTAGTTGTAGAAATAGGTAGTACCACTCAATCTACATTGAAGTATGAGGATGTAGTTGCATCCTTGTTATCTGAAGAGATGAGGCAGAAAATCATGGATGGTCATAGCACAGATGCTTTATTTGTAAGAGGTCGTACCCAAGACAGGAATTCTGGTAAGTCTTCAGGGGGGAAGATATAAATCTACAGGTAGATCTAATTCTCTAGGAAAATATTTGAGGAAATGTTGGAAGTGTGGTAAAATAGGGCATTATAAGAAAGATTGCAATTCTAAGAAGGTTGAAAAACCAAAGGAATGTGATAGTGCCTCTTCCACAGAGGTGAAAACCTCCATTGAAGAAGGAGGTTATGTTTACTTGGCATCTATAGGTACACATGCAGACCACGATGTATGGTTGATTGACTCAGGTGTGTCATACCACATGACTCCTCACAGGGAGTGGTTCTCTAAATATGAAAAATATGATGGTGGTGATGTATTCCTAGGAGATGACTCGATAGAAAAAATCATGGGACGTGGAAGGGTTAAGTTGTTGCTAAAATATGGAAGGATTAGAACAATCCCTGTGGTTCTTCACTGTTAAGCCCTAATATTGGCTCATTACCCCTTAATTGGGGCATATTAGATTAGTAATGCTATTTTATTTATGTCGGCTTTAGGCCATTAGTTGTAATTTAGATTAGTAATGTTATTTTAATTATGTCGGCTTTAGGCC
>ML824277.1:143103-183059 GCA_009831015.1 Picea engelmannii | reverse complement strand
CTTCGGGAGGTATGAACCTCTATGATGACCTATGACGAGATTAGAATCCTCCGGAAGGAAGCAAAGAATTGAAGGAAACCCTAGACAGGTTGTCGGCTGAACAAATATATTTATATTGAATTTATTGATGCCCAGAAGGAGAAATCGGCCCAGTTAGAATGGTCAGGTCGGCCCCAGTTAGACTGGCCAGTCCACTATAAATACATGGCACTAGTTTCATTATTACACACTCTCAGAATTGCAGAGCCAGTTGTGCGCACTGCAGTTGGCAGTTTTGTGCGCAGGTCTCTGGGGAAAGTGGTGCGCTAGTTCTGGGTGGGATCATCTATTCAGTTTTGTTTCTATTCTTTTGCTTGGTGCATTTAGCCTCTCTTGGCTATAGATTGCAACCAGAATTCTCTTCTCAGTCAAGGTCAAGGTGCTCGGAGGGTGGCTTAAGTCCTGTGGTTGGGAGATGAGGGTATCGTCGTGGTTAAACGAGCACAATCCTTTATATTCTAACACGGTGCGCCTCTACCTAATGGACCAGTCTATCGACACTCGGTGATGGAGAATGATGAAATCAAGTGTCAGATCCGAGAGCTTCTTCAAAAGGGGCACATTAGACCCAGCTTCTCCCCTTGCGGAAGCTCAATTGTACTGGTGCAGAAGAAGGATGGGACTTGGCGACTCTGCATTGATTACATAGACTTAAACAAAATCACAGTCAGGAACCACTACCTCATTCCCAGGATTGATGACCTTCTTTACCAACTCAAGGGGGAAATTTTCTTCAACAAGATTGACCTAAAGTATGGATATCACCAGGTATCCATCGAACCAACTGATGTATGGAAGACAACCTCCAAGTCTAAGGAAGGTCTCTACGAATGACTATTCATGCCCTTTGGCTTAGCAAATGCACCAACCACTTTCATGAGGTTGATGGATGATGTATTGAGACCATTCACCAACTCCTTTGTGGTGGTATATTTGGATGACATCCTCATCTTCAGCAGAATGTGGGAAGAGAACATGCGGCATATTCAACAGGTTTTGAGCACTCTGTGGCAACACAAGCTGTATGTCAACTTGGACAAATTCTCTTTTGACATGAATAGGGTACAATAATTTGGCTACATTGTTGATGAGCATGGGGTACATGTTGATCCAGATAAGATCCAAGTCATCCGTGACTAGCCAGCCTCGACCACATTGACTGAGCTTCAGAGCTTTCTAGGGCTAGCCAACTTCTACCGATGGTTAGTGTTGGGATTCTCCCATATTGCATGGGCCCTCAACCAGGTGACCAAGGGAGGTGGTAGGGACAAGTTCGTGTGGGGGAAGGAGAAGAAATGAGCATTCAATGTTCTAAAGAATCTCTTTTTCTCATCTCTAGTACTCTCTTTTACTGATCTGCAGCAACCATTCGAGATTGAGACTGATTCATCTAACTATGCTACGGGCACAATTCTCACTCATCACGAGCATCTGATGGCATACCATAGTGAGACACTCTGGTACTGTCTGGAAATACCCCACCTATGAAAAAGAAATGTATTACATTGTACAAGCTTTTCATCAATGGAAATATTACATTCTAGGGAAAGAGACGATCATACACACTGATCACAAGCCTCTGCAGTGCATATAGACATAGGGAAAATTGCAAAACGACCGCCATCAGAAGTGGTCCGCCTACCTGCAACATTTTCATATCAACGTCAAGTATAAAACATTTATCTCCAATCATGTCGTTGACTGCCTCAGTCGCCCCCCTGTGGCTACACTCACCACCGTTCTCCATTCACGTGGGCATGAAGCCTCTGAGTGGCCCCAACTTTATCAACAAGATCCATACTTTTCCACCACATATCATCTGTTGGGTACAAGTGCAACTGTCACTGATTTTCACATTCAGGATGGAATCTTATGCCACCTGGGCCATCTCTGTGTTCCTACAACTGAGCGTGCAAAGATGATTTGGGAAGCCCACTACAGTCGAGTGGAAGGACATTTTGGCATAGAGAAAATTGTGGCCATTCTTCAAAAACATTTTTATCGGAAAAGCTTCGACAGGACGTTAGCAAGTATATCATATCTTGCACTACGTGTTCCATTGCCAAGCCAATCATCAAGAAGAAAGTCTTATATACCCCTCTTCCAATTCCTGAGAAGCCTTGGGAATCCATCTCAATGGATTACATGTCTGGCTTGCCTTCCACCAGTCAAGGAAATGACTGTGTGTTTGTGGTCGTTGATCGGTTTTCGAAGATGGGCATCCTCATAGCATGTAAGAAGAATGTCACAGCAACAGACACTGCCAAGATCTTCTTCGAACGAGTGTGGGTCCACTTTGGGATACCACAGACCATCATCTCTGACCAAGACAACAAGTTCCTCGGAACCTTTTGGTTGAGTCTATGGTCTCTATTGGACACCAAGATCACAAAATTCACTGCTTTCCACCCCCAAACCGACGTCCAAACAAAGGTCGCCAATTGGATGATTGTGCACATCCTACGCATGTACAATCCTAAGCATCCATGAACATGGGATGAGAGTCTCCCCTATGTATAACACAGTTACAATGAAGATCTCCATAGTTCCACCAACCATAGCCCATTTCAGGTGGGTCTGGGATTCCAACCCTTGGGACCCATTGATGTTGCACTCTCTCTTTCCACCGCACAGACAAAATCTTCCCCCGATTAGTCTATGATCGAAAAAGCCACCATATTCATTGAGGGGATTCACCACATCCACCAACAGGTCTAGGAGATTTTTTAGAAATCCAATGCTAAGTACAAGAAGTGTCATGATCAACACAAGGTACCACACCAGTTTCGGGTTGGCGAAAAAGTCTGGTTACATTTGCAGAAGGAGCATCTCACCGAGCCCCATCAGAAGCTTTGCCCACTTCGTTATGGGCCTTACACTATCACCAAGGCTATGGGTAGCAATACTTTTGATCTCAACACTCCACCCTTCCTTGGTCTGCATCCAGTATTCAATGTGGACCTCCTTCGGCCATATTTTCCACCATTATTGGACACTTCTGAGATCGCATAATAGCTGACACCAACAGAGCTCAACCTTGATTGCATGGAACAAACATCCACTAATCAGATCATGGACACACAGTTCAACGGCACTCGCCAGTAGCGGATCCAACTTTATTGGGTTGTCAAGACAAGGAAAATCCTACACTAAGGCAAGGGGCTCACCCAGGTCCAAATCTAGCAGAAGTTTCCTCACCTGATTGGGTAACTCAACGCAATGGAGACCATTGCTTCCTAAGGGGGGAGGATTGATCCAGGTGGATATTGGTGGCCACCCACCTATTCCAACTGGTTCCTCATGTCCATTTTTTTTCAACACGTTCTTCTGTACTGCTTTGTAATTGTGGGTTCTACACTTTTGGGGTTGTCCAAATCCCCACACATCCTCCAGGTGGATACAGGTGGCCTCTTGCCTAATCCAACTGGATTATTTTGTATTTTTTCATGTCAGCACATCTTTTGTACTTCTGGGGACGTTTTGGGGCCCTAAACGTTGTTTTTTTGGCTCGCCACAGTCAAACTGTAGATAGAGTTAGATTTTGATGGTGGAATGTGTATTTCTCTGAAAGACCTTTCCAACGGGCTATTACGCACCGAAAACGGAGGTCATATGCAACTGTTACAGCCCTAGGAAGTTGAGGTACCAAATTACACCAACTTACCTATAGGGCCCACATGACTTTTGGTGTTTCACCTTCTAAAGTTAGGTTTTTGGATGTCTAGGGTTTTGGCATTCATGATTAATATCAAAAAGGCCTATGGAGCCTCATTGTAATCCATTCTACTCAGATGGATGCGCATATAAGCCACATCTCTTCTCAAAGATATCTACCACCATTTGAGCAAGTTTTAGTTCTGCAGTTTTACAGTTTCATCCTATTTCATTATTTAATAGAAGGTATTGTTCACTGGATATTTGTATTATTCTCCATATATCTATATTTATGGTATTCAGTCTATTAATCAGTTCGTTCCGCTCCTAAATCTGGATCACCTCTTCAAAGACTGCCCTCAAAACAAGAAAACTACAGCTCTAAAAGATGCAACTCTCCCGGATGAAGAATGATTCCGAACAATCCCCACCCAACGAAGAAACACCCAAAAAATCCACACTGCATCCAAATCCAAAGATCTGTCTACAAGCAATAACTTTCAAGTCTTGGCGCAATAAGCGCCCGGGGAATATCACAATGAAGAAGATGTTTAATAGGCCCCCAAAATGCAGCACCAGGAACCCACGCACAATTAGGAAAGCACTCCCACCTCAGATCTGTCACCTTCCTCAATCATTCCCCTACCTAATCTGTCCTCAACGTCGCCCTTAGAGAACTTGATCTGCTCCATTAGTTAGTACCTAGATACACTAATGGAAAAAGACATGGGAGATCTATATCTGGGTCAGTTAGATCTCCTAGTACTGGAAGATGCATGCAAAAAACATGCCTTCCATATGATAACTCCTAAGCATATCCACCTCATCAAGGAAGTCCTCCACAAATACAAACTGCGTGACCAGTTGGGGATACAAAACAACCCTCCAACAGATCTGAAAAAGGAAGTCAAATATATCAAGAAGCATGGGTGCAAGATAGACCTTCAACACTTTTCCTCCTTGGGTTCCAGGTTAGTAGAGTCAGGGCAATATGCCCAACTCACTGAATTATTTTCCTCCAATACTCAAGGTTCCCAATGAAAGTCATATCTTGGAATTTTAGGGGCATAAATGGTCTCACCAAACAAAGAATGCAACGAAGGAAAATCCAACAAGAAAAACCCACTATCCTCATGATTTAGGAAACAAAAAGCACTAGCGAAACTCTCCAGAACTTGCTCTCTCGTCTCTAGAAAAAAAACAACTCCATTGCAGTGGATGCAACCAAGGCCTCATGAGGACTTGTAATAGCTTGGATCCTACAATCATCACTCTTAATAACTTCACCACCACCAGAATCCATCTCATCTTCCTACCACCTCATTGGCACATACATGCATGGATTCATCACCATTATTTATGGACCTTAATCTGTTGATCAAAAAACCAATATCCTCAATTTTTTGTATCGGTACAAGAAAGAACATCCCAGATAGAACTAGATCCTCGGCGGAAACTTCAACCTCGTCTCTAATCTTCGGGGAAAAAAAGGTGGTCGACACACTCTCTTGTAGGAGGACAACAACTTTAAAAGATTCATTGAAAATAATTAACTGGTAGATCTGGAACCCACTAATGGAATATACACCTGGAACAACCAACGCTAAGGTATCTCCCATATTGCTACACATATTGATAGGTTTCTAGTCTCTGAATACATTTCAATAGCCAGGGATGATATTTCCTCCTCTATCCTCCCATCCTCAGGCTTCGACCATTGGCCTATTTGCCTTCACTAGCACCAAAAAGACAAGAACTGCTACCGCCCCTTCAAATTCAATTTTTTTTGGCTATCTAGCCTTGCCTTCAAACCCATGANACCACTCCAAAATGTATAGGTTCCAACAAAAACTAAAAGGGCTAAAAAAACATCTAAAGGAGCGGAATAAAACAACCTTTGGGAACATCTTCTCAGACAAAACCACTCTAGAAAAGGATATGAATTCCCTTCAACAACATATCATCCTTGAAGGTCGCTCAACCACTCTTTCACACAAAGAAACAAATCTTCAATCCCAAATGTAAAAAATATGTAAACAAGAAGAAACGCTCTGAAAACAAAAATCCAAAATCTCTTGGTTGAAAGAGGGCGAGCACAATAATTCTTTCTTTCACTGATCTACTATCCAACATAGAATGCACAACAAAATATCCATCCTTAAAACGGAAGATGGAACTAGGCTTGAAAACCATAAGGAGATTGAGACAGAGTTGGTCTCCTACTACGATGATATTCTCACAGAGGAGAACTACTCCAGGGGGGATGCCATCCACAGGGTTACCTCCCACATCCCCAACATAGTCATTGATCAACACAACAAAACCCTCATGCATCCAATCACTCTCCAAGAGGTGGAAACTACTATCATAGAAATGAAATAAGATATATCCCATGGGTCAGATGGTTTCACAATCAACTTCTTCCACACATGTTTGGATATACTCAAGTTGGATGTTCTCGAAATTGTGGAGGAATCGTGTAACCTTCAGTGGGTCCTCCATGCCCTTAATGCCACCTTCCTCACCTTGATCCCTAAAGAGGAAAATGTTGTTGTCCCAAGTAAGTATCGATCCATATCTCTCTGCAATGTTATCTATAAGATCATCACTAAAGTCATAGCCAACAGGTTAAAGCCTCTTCTTCCCTTACTTATCTCTCTAAAGAAAACAGGTAATGTTGAAGGTGGGAAGATTCTAGATGGAATAAGTCTTTCCCATGAAGTCATTCACTCCATAAAATCCACTAAAACAATGGGAATGCTACTCAAACTAGACCTTTCCAAAGCCTTTGATTGTCTCAGCTGGGAGTACATTAAGAGGACCCTCCTAGCCTTTTGATTCACTCAAGACTAGGTTCAATGGATCCTCTCCCTCCTCTCTTCTACCTTCTTTCTAGTTCTTATCAATGGCTCTCCATCCCCCACCTTCCTCCCCTTCCGCAGAATCTGTCAGGGAGATCCCCTCTCTCTCATTCTATTTATCCTCATGGAGGAAGGCTTAAGTTGAATGCTAAAAACTTCCACCACCAGTGGCGTTCTTAAAGGATTTAATCTCAAAAATAATTAACCTCTAACTCACCAACAATTTGCTTATGACAACCTTCTACTAGCGCACCCCTCTATCCAAGAGGCACGCACCCTCAAACTCTTACTCGACACCTTCTCGGATGCCTTGGGCTCCACCATAAACTTGTACAAATACCTCATCTTCTTCTTCAACATGCCCCCTCTCACTCAAAGAACTATCTCCCAAACTCTAGGCTTTTCTTCCTCCTCTCTCCCCTCCAAATACCTAGTACTCTGCTAATCGCCTCAGCCATCAAGCACTCCAATTGGAAGGAAATTTTAGACAAATTAACTCAACAGATCTCCTCCTAGACTTTCAGAACTCTCAATCTTGCAGGGTGACTCGTTCTCCTAAAATACACACTGCAAACAATGTCGTTGTATCTCTTATCTATTCTCGTTGCCCCCAAATGGGTGCTCAACTCCATACGAAAAATTTAGTGCACCTTTCTTTGGAGTGGGGAAAATAACACTCACAAATGGGATCTGGTCAAATGGGACACCATCTTCTTACCAAATAATATGGGTGGCCTCAGCCTCATGGACCCTATGATTCACTCCTACCACCCAAGGATCTCTCATTTTGAACTCGACAAAGCATCAATGCCACCTCATCCAACAACACAGTTTTTGGGAAATAAAAAATGGGGCCCTAGCAAACTTCTGGTCAGACTCTTGGTAGAAAATTCCAAGCTTGGAAATGCAACATAACATTCCACCCCAAGGAAACTATAAGGTCAAGGACTACTGGAACACCACAAATACACAACACTTCAGGCACTAGCTACTACTCCACACTTCTCTCCCTCATCTGCAGCCATAAATCCAAACACAAATCATGCAAGATGTCAATAATAAAAAAATCAGAATAAATCAGGACAATGACAAGATCACATGGGGTTATATTCGAAGAGGCACGTTCACCATCAAAGAATCTTACCAACTCCTCACTCCTCCCATGCCTGATCCTCTAGACCCAGGCTAGGCCAAGCTCTGGGCTCTAAAAACTTGGCCAAAGATAACAATTTTTCTTTGGAAAGTTCTTCATAGGTGCATCTTCACATGGGACAACATCCTCAAAAGAGGATTCTCTGGCTCCTTGAGATGTGTTCTCTACAACAACAACAAAGAATCCATATATCATCTACTTAACAACTGCACCTTCTCCAACAATTTATGGGACAAAGCATCGATTTTCTGCAGGATTTATGATTGAATTCATGGTGACATCACTCATACCCTAAAAAATTGGGCTGACAGTCCCTATCAGAACCCAATACTCAATCTCCTTTGGAATTTTCTCCTAGGCTTCCTGGTTTGGAGCATATGGAAAGAGCGCAATCGACACATTTTCAAAGATAAATCTTCTTCTGAAGACTCCCTCTGGACCATGTGCAAAAAATATTTGATAGAGACAATCCTTCTCCACTGTTAGTCTGACCTTGAATTAAAAGATTCAACTAATGAAGCATTACTCCTTCAATGTTGGGACATCCACCCTGACCTTCAGGAACTTACCATAGAGGAGTTATGCAGTCACTCCTTCATGCAGGCCTATATCGACATGATACTTAAGGACTCCACCACCCCAGATGTGGGTGACCAAACAACAACCCCCACCCCCTTTCCTGGAATGCACCACGATGATTAGACACGTGCCACCTCACCCCCCCTCATGCTCCTTAATTACCCTCCCCCCCAGAGGTGAACCTCATTCACTCTACCCATGGCCCCTTCCCCTCACCCACATGCTCTTTGTACTCCCTTGCAGCTCCCACGCTCCAACAGTCTGACGAACATAATGTTGTCAGACATGACCCCTCTCCTCTCTCACACTCTTCCCTTGGTCACCTATGTTCACTTCCCTCATTCTCACCTCGCCTCCCTTGCAACAACACTCTCAACACTCCTCCGACAACTTCCCTCTATGATCATATCTAGGTGGCAGCTCTCCTATATGCCTGGTTTTCCCAATTTCCCCCACATTCCTCCTCATCGACACACCACCCCCACCCTAGGACATAGTGGTCTGGACAAGTACACCCCCTATGATCCTCACATTCCCATCCTGGCCAACTAGGGTGGATTTGATCGCTCTATTTCGGGTTCCTTATGATAATTTATTGATGACTAGGAAGAAGGGATCTATGGCTCTCTCTTGGCAACTTATCGCACCTCCAGGAATCGACACAACTATTGGGTGGTCAAAAATCTCCTTGCCCATGCTCTTCTTAGTCTCTGTGGTGTCTTTTTCCCTAGCCCTTCCAGCTCACCTCACTCACCCCACTCCACCACAACCCTCCCTCCCCCCTCTACTCCGGCCTCCCCAAGCTCTCATCCTCCTCCCTTTATGGTAGCTCCCACCTCCTCAATGCCTCTAGAGGCTCCTAAAATTAGTGTTAAGGCGACTCCTCCAGGCTTGGGTAGCACGTTGAAAGCTCCATGCATGCACAACTCAATGACAATGATGGCTCCAATAACATCAACAGTTTCGGATATGAAAAGCACGATGCATGCCCCAAGTCCGCACATCATGTTGAAGGTTCCAGGCATCAAAACAATAGGCCTCCCGATCAAACACCCGTCCCCAGACCACTCCAGCTTAGATAGCGACAGTGAAAATGACTTTGTTGGTTGTCCATTCATCGAAGAAAACCCCATGGACAGTCCCCACTCTTGATGTCTCGACCTCTTCTCCATTTCTTAGGTTTTTTTTAGTTTTTTTTTAGCCATTTGTAAGCTTCTCTAATTTCCGACAGAAGACACGCGAACCACTACAACTTAGTTTTTTTGGGTACGCCTGGTTTCTGATCCAAGTGGATATCGGTGGCCACCCACCTTTTCTGACTGGCTCAAAACAATTTTCTAGCAATTTTGACAATTTACTATTTTTAGCATGTTTTAACTTCCGGGGCCATTTTGAGGGCCTAAGTGAATGTTTTTTGAGATTTAGGTTCTCATTGATATCAAAATTCATAATTGAGCCCCCAAAATGAATCTCCTCGACGATACCTTTCCAACGAGCTATCATATGCCTAAAACGGAGATCGTATGCAAAAGTTAAGACCCCGGGAAGTTGATGTACTAACTTACCCAAACGGGGCCCACATGACTTTTGGCGCTTCATATCCTAGGGTTAGGTTTTTGGATGTCTAGGGTTTTTGGCATTCCTATTTATTGTAAAAAGGCCTTCAGAGCCTC
Source organism: Picea engelmannii (assembly GCA_009831015.1). Classification (NCBI taxonomy): domain Eukaryota; kingdom Viridiplantae; phylum Streptophyta; class Pinopsida; order Pinales; family Pinaceae; genus Picea; species Picea engelmannii. The sequence goes on along the minus strand of ML824277.1, from coordinate 173,100 downwards.
ATTGTAATCATCTTCTTGCGAATGCGAGTAGCAGTCACATCTCTTCTCAGAGATAAGTTGCCACCATTCTAGCGAGTCTTTCACTCTGTATTTTTACAGTCTCTGTACATTTATTTCATTAATAGAAATCATGTATTACTGTATCTCTGTGTTTATGGTTGCATATCTGATATATTTATGTTATATTATTGGATATACACAATATATCTGTACATTTATTTATTATATCTCCGCTCTCATTTCATGCCGAAAATAATCTGGATCAGTGGTATCAGAGCAAGCTGTTCTTGATCGCTTTTTTCAGTGCATGTCCCCGACAAGGTCCGAGTATAGCAAGTTGCGTCTCGAGCTTGTCTCTCTTGAGGAAAATCCCTCTCACACACCCAAGAAACCCTCAATGGCAGAAGAAAAGAAAAATGACGGAGCAGACGATCCTATCAGTTTGTTGCTTGAGCAAGCTCTCACACGACAGTGGGATGAAATGACAAAGAATTTTTCCCACATCCTTCAATGCCTGCCGATAGCAATAGGGGGGTATTCATCAAGCGGCCACTTTGGAGGCACCTCGCCTTTCAAGGTACAATTTAATTTTGATATTCCTGTATTCGAAGGACAAATAGATGTAGAAGCCCTAGACAAATGGTTAAATTTTCTAGAAGGTTATTTCTCTGTTCACAAATTTTCCGACAAAGAAAAGATCACCTTCACACTCCTTAAAGCTCTCCCCCATATCAAACATTGGTGGGAAACTTATTGGGAGCATATTTCCACAGAGGAGTCTGAAATATATGGGGTCGATCCCACTTGGGATTTTTTTGTGGATGCGGTAAAGGAACAATATTACCCTGTTGGAAACTATGAGGACCAGTACATTAGATGGACCAAAATGCGGCAAGAGAGGGGCCAAGCAGTTCCGAAGTTCACCAATACCTTCCATATCTTGCACACCAAGATGGGTATCAAAGACTCCAAGTGACATTTGGTTCTGAAATACCATGGGGCTCTACACAGATACATCCAGACTAAAATGGATTTTCAGGACATCTCATGACTCGATGCTTCTTATCGATATGTTGTTAAAATCGAGAAGAAATTTAAGCACCAGAACAAACAGGATTTCAGATCTGTAAATCCGCAACAACCAAAGTATGACAAAGGCAGCCCTAACAAACAGTCTTCTGAAAACCAGTCCAAGACACAGGAAAAGAAGGGTCATGGGAAGACAAAGAAGGACATTGGAAAATGGTGCGATTTCCATAAAATCCCCTGGCACAACACCGATGAATGCCGCTCAAAACAGTCATTGGTGGCTGAGATCAAAGACAAGGAGTTGAACCCTAATTCAGAATCCGATTCTGAAAATACTGGTAAAGGACAGATTATTGACGTAGACCCCACTGTTATTATCGCAACCGCAACAATTCAACCAGAAGAACCAACAGATCCCAAAGAGGGGGAGCACCTTTTTCATTCACAGATGTGGGTGAAGGGGACCCCCGCTGCATTTTATTTTTGATAGCGGAAGCCATAAGAACCTCATCTCAACAGAGGTCGTCAAACAGTTGGGATTGTCGACAACACCACACCTACAGCCATACAACATCGGGTGGCTTCGCTAAGGACGAGATCTCCGTGTCATCCAACAATGTCAATTGTCATATGGAATCCAACCCTTCAAGGACGAGGTATTATGTGATGTTTCCCCACTAGATCTCTATGATGTTCTCCTGGGCCAGCCATATATGTGGAAGCGCCATGTTGTTTATGAGTCTCGACCCCATAGTGTCATTATTACTTTGGGGGGTCATATCTACAAAATACCAGAGGTAGTTTCGACTATTGTCCCACCTAAAAAGTGTCGCAAGGTAGTATCTCATACTGCAAAATTTAGCTTCTTCACAATCTGTTCAAAAGGAGAACAGAAGGACACTGCAACCACTACAACCTTGCCCCCAGCACCTTCTATCCAACAGAAGTAGGTCGGTAAGGCTACAGCAAAGCACAAATATTCCTTCTGCACATCGTCCTCTCATGTATCTCGACTTGTTTAATAGCCTCAGCCTCAACAGGTTCTTGACATACTTCCACAAACTGAGCAACGTGATGTCTCCAGCAATACAAGCAGCTCACCAAGATGCAGATCCAGCAAACGCTTTTCCCTCTCCCCCAGGAAATCAACACAATGGAGACCATTGCTTCCTAAGGAGGGAGGATTGATCCAGGTGGATATCGGTGGCCCACCTTTTTCGACTGGCTCAAAACAGTTTTCTGGCAATTTTGGCAACTTACTATTTTTAGCATGTTTTAACTTCTGGGGCCATTTTGAGGGCCTAAGTGAAGGTTTTTTTAGATCAAGATTCTCAATGATATCCAAATTCATAATTTATCCCCCAAAATGAATCTCCTCAACGATACCTTTCCAACGAGCTATCATACACCTAAAACAAAGATCGTATGCAAAAGCTACGACCCCAGGAAGTTGATGTACTAACTTACCCAAACGGGGCCCACATGACTTTTGGCACTTCATCTCCTAGGGTTAGGTTTTTGGATGTCTAGGGTTTTTGGCATTCCTGTTTATTGTAAAAATGCCTTCATATCCTCATTGTAATCATCTTCTTGCGAATGTGAGTAGCAGTCACATCTCTTCTCAAAGATAAGCTGCCACCATTCTAGTGAGTCTTTCACTCTGTATTTTTACAATCTCTGTACATTTCTTTCATTAATAGAAATTGTGTATTACTATATCTCTGTGTTTATGGTTGCATATCTGATATATTTTTGTTATATTATTGGATATACGCGATATCTCTGTACATTTCTTTATTATATCTCTGCTCTCATTTCATGCTGAAAATAATCCGGATCAGTTTCCCATTAAGGGTAGGCATAGTTCCATGTCTGGTTTTCCATTAAGGGCAGGCCCATATTTTTCCATTCTCAGGGGAAAGCTCTATTTTTTCTTGCTTGTATTTTACTTCACTGCATTTTTAATAGAATAGACACCGAGCTTACAAAAAACAAATGATCGATTATGAGAAACTCATATTTAAAAAGTTTTTATTTTGCATTATATATTGCCTCAAGTGGCCATATTGGCTAGTGTTGTGGATTTTTTCCCTCTTTGGCGTTTTTAACCACATAATTCTTGTCTACCGATCTTTGGTCTATTTGTCTAAGATATTTCTTAAGGTGTTCTACCTGTGTGGAAATACCTTTTTTATCGAACATGGTATCAAAATCCGTATGAGGACCCATTGCTGGAATATTGAGAGGGGGATAAATCAATATTACATAGTAATCATTTATTTCTTTTTCCACAATTTATTTTTAATAAAAATATATTATTTACCAACAGTTAATCATGCAATTCATAATACACAAAGATTTACCATGGAAACCCAAATGGTAGAAAACTAGAAAACTTTCTTGATAAAATTTGTAAGCACCAACTTAAAAAAGACACCAATATACAATAATCTTTGCATGTACCAACCTGTAGGTGACACCAATCCCTTTGTTGAGCACCAATTCAGTCGATGGGAACCAACCCAAAAAATTATTTTTCATAGGCACCAACTTGTAGGAGACACCAATCTCCTTCCTTGCTCCACCCTGCCACCCTTAAAAATTTGTAATTCATAGTTTTCTTCAGAAAACCTCTCCAGCATGCTTCATTCTTTGTGTCATCAAACCTCATATCATCTTTATCGCATCCACACTTTCATATGAACCTCGGATCCTCACTTCTTCACACCACTTTCATCATGCACACCCTTTAGCTCAATTAAGCCACCATTATTTATAGAGTTTCCTTCCTCCACTAATTTTTTCGATACACTAAACGTGCTTCTAATGTAGGCTCCAGATTTACATTAAAATTGGGCTTAAAGGAAAATCCCTCCAATTGGTCCCAAATTACTTCCTTGTTTCACACATGGGCTTTCTTACCATTCATGGTAAGAGTATCATCACTCAAGAGTCGTTGGATCTTCCTCTAGATTGAGTCTTAATTGTCAATCCTCTCATTGCCAATTGAATCAACAAAACCCCATGCAATGCTCCTTCGACGCTCAACAATCGTCGGATTTTGGATCCTGGATTGATCTCAAATCAATCTTATCCATCGATTTTCTATTTCTTTCGATGGGACCATCGAGCTATCGAACCTTTGGGACCTCATCACTCAACCACTGTTAGATTTAGATCTCCATTCAATATCCATCATTGATTTGTGATAATATTCATTAGGACCATAGGGAGTCTGAAACACTCAACACTACTTCAATCGTCGGATCGTTGATCAATGGTTGTCATTGATTCTTAGAGTCCTTCGTCGGTGGAGTATCAACTCTACTCCAATGACAAGTACTATGATGGATCCAACAGTCCTCGCAGTCTGAAATCAAAGGCTCTCATTATGTCGCCCCCTCAATATGCATGATGTTTTTCTTTTGTCCCTTTGTCCTTTTGTAAGCTAGTTAGGTTGGACCCACATTGATCTATGGTTGTCAGCGTTTCTTTCTCTCCCACCGACCAATGGTACATATTTCTCCTTAGAGCTCCTTCATCGAAGTACCTCCACTTATGTCAGCTAATCTACTCCGACCAGATCCTCTCCGATGAATAGTGGAGATCTGTTTAATATATTACAACCGACGGTAAGGATATTCTCCGACCAAACCTTCAAAGGGATCTACGTCCCTATACTTGATTGCACGTGGATCAATCATTCTACTACATGTGGCATTGATTTGAAAACTAACGTCATCATGACTTTCAACTCTTGTTTGTACACTATGTTGACTTGGCATTGGAAACATGGAATTTTCCTTGTTACTTACGTGTCCTTCTAGGAGTCGTCGATCTTACTTATCTAGGGTCATTTTTTGTCATTGATTACTCTGTGATCGATGACAGTGTCGTCATCGACAAATTTCTCACAAGGTTTGATCGTCCTGACCTAACAATATTGGGCCCCACTTTGAACCTTCCACTTCGATATAATGTTGCCACATGCCATCTCTCGGATCTGTTGATCTGTTTTACTTTAAGCAGATCCTCACTGTCAATATCATTGTCACTGATCTTGGAGTCATCGATGGTGATTTCTTTCAACAAGATTGGATATCTTCATTGGCGATCACAAGAATTTCCACATCGGTGATAACTTGTCAGTGATCAACCTTTTAACAATACTAGGCCCCACTTTCATCCAGATCCAATCACTGTCATTGATCTAGATAATATCTCGCTACCTGTCTCCATTGCAACAGATTGACCTTCATGATCGATCTTCCTTATGATCATATCATCTCTACCCATTTTTTGAGGTTTCCTGACACGACAGATGATGTGGCTCTATACGTGTTATTTCTTTGACTCGACATGTGGTACTGATGTGTCCTCCTTTGGGCTACACATGGTTGTTTTCGTGGATTTTGATGTGGGATCCTTCTGCATATGTGACACTTTTTTAGGGTGCTATGTGACACTAATGTGGCATCAAGTTGACATTGTTTTATGGTGTCATGTGGCACTCCAATATTTGGTAGACACTGAGTCCCATGGCCTAAAATGTAATGCCTTTTTCATGGTTCCATGACTCTTCGATTTGCATCCAAACTAAGAGCCTTCACTCTTTCATTATAGCATCATCGAAGCCTATTTCCTATATGCATGTGGGATATTTTGTTTTTACTTTGCATCATTATCTTCACATTTGGATCATTGATCTTGTTGAATGATCAACAATCAAAGGCTCACACTTTGGTGTCTCTGCTCACAGAACCTTCGCCATAATTTAATCATTTCATCTTCCTTTGATCCTCTGCAATTTGTTCGTCAATCACCCTAGCAGAGATCTTGTCAAAATTTAATCAACACACAAAGATATATAGATGCCCAGGGACATTCTCGACTCACTCTATCTAGTTTGATTTGCATCAAGAAGCTTACTTTGTCTTCCTCGGAGTCGTGTATGGTTTAGGTTCAATCCTTAGACCAGCATCATATTCTTCATACCTTCATCAATGATAATGATTAGTCTCCCCTTGTTTATGACATGTAAGAATTTCTTCATTTGACATCAATGATAACACAATTTCCAACACCCACTCATGTTGTTGATTGATATCATGAACCTATGTCACTGCATGTGTTAGCATTGAGAGTCACCCTCAAACTGCAAGAGGATAAGCCCAGTACCCATCAGAATGTTTGGTGGATGTTGTTTGTGAGTGGAGGTCAAATGGACAAAAATTAGTACGAGAATGATTTTAACATAGAAGCGGACAAGCAATGCACAGGGAAGTGAGGTCCTCATTAACTTTAGTCAGTGATTTGAGTTTAAGTGTGAGTAGAAGGAAGAATTGGTGAGAGAGGTGGACAAGTCTGCCATGAACATCCGGTTTTCAAGCAGCTTGGTGAAGAAAAACGTAGGCTAAAGAGTGTTAGTTTTTCATAGCATTTAGGCTAAATATGAAGTTCATTTCATTTTAACAATTAACCATAACCATAAATGTTGCAACAACCAAGATCACGTGAAGAAGCACCATGCACAAGAACACAAGATATATCCTGGGAAACCCTTCTCAAACAAGGGAGAAAAACCCAGCCAAATCCTTTTCTATACTCTTCAAGAGAAATACCTTTTCACCACCAAGAATATCCTAGCACACAAGAGGGTGCACAAAACCTAGAAACTCTAGCACCCAAGAGAGGTGCGCAACTTTTACCAAGAAGTGTACTTGCTGAAATTTCCAAAACTTACAAGTGAGTGTGTGTCTACAAATGAAATATTTCATCTTACTTATATTAGACGTATCTTATCAACTGAAGTGTCTATTGGCACAATAGGTTCAACCTCACTTAGACATATTAATTGTTTATTATTATAATAATTAATATTACTATTACTATTAATTATCTTTTATAGTTTATCTTTAGACATAATAAGATAGGGCCGACCTGTACCCTTTACACAATAACTAGGGTTACAGGTAGGTCTGACTCTTGAACAATATGTAGCAAAGGATCTAATATATCCACTAGTGCTCAACCACTAGGGGCTACATCCATAGGGATGTCATAGACCTGAGTCATTGCATTACACAGATGAACTAGGTCCTCACACATGCACTTATGCTCAACCATAGTCACATCGGCTCTACATATCTGCTTTCCCACTACTACTGACAAGAGGATCATCTAGATTCTTCACATCAACTCTGCTGCTATTCAGAGGAGGCCATCACATCATCTTCGTTCTTATTATCATGATGATGTGCCCAGTGCTTTTCGGGATTTCTCTAACTCAACAGATCGCTCTTACATCGGATAATCATCTGGAGTTATTCTCTCTCACGTCATGGAGGATGCCATATACATTCCTAGCCCCTGTCCCAGGCTGGAACCACAAACCCTTTATTAGGGGCTTTCTCTCAGGTTTGTAAGCTGAGAGTAAGACTTCACATAGCTGTTATATTCCACATGTCACAGGTTTGTAGGATGGAGGATGTCTCCTATAGTTGCAATCATTAACACTCCCTCTCAACTAGGGAGGCATTCTCCATAAAGCCAAGTATCATACCGATGTACTCTGAGTTTTGATTTTGGCTAAGGTCATTCATACCCCCTCTTAACTCGGAAGGAGTTCTTGACCAAGTAAATGTTTGTAGTATTATTAGGTGTAGGAAGGTACTGCACGTATACAATCTTTCTTCTGTATCATATATTTGATATGAAGGTATTTCATCTCGTCGTGTTTTGAACCATCAGGAAACATTGGAATCACACAGCTCTTAGTTTTCATCATAATATCCATCTCATGGTCAAGTAAATATGTCGGAAGTTTATGAATCCACATTGCTTTGCACATTTACTGCTATATACTCTGTCTCTCGTGAACTCAAGGCCACATAGTTTTGTTTCCTGTTGTGTTAGGAAACCCTAGAAGACTTCAAGGTGGAACATCAACCGAATGTCCTCTTCCAATCCACTCTACTTTTTTCTCAATCTAAATCGGCATATTCTGCAAACTCAAGTTCACATTGGAGGCATATCTCGGATCATGTCCAACTATGTCTTAATACATGTTTTGTTATTTCCTAGTGAGTCTATCTCGATTGACTCATCACATTCACTGCATGGCATGAATCAAGTTTGGTGTTAACTGGATACACCAGTGATCCAATCAACTATGGATTAGTCTCGTCTGAATCATCATCAATCTTCATCTTTAAATCCATCATGGTGGATTTGCATTCTGTTATACTTCTTTAATATTCCCACTGTATATTTTCCTTGAATCAAGAAAATTTCATTGGTCCTCTGTCATACTTCTTGTCCCAAGAAGTAGTGTATCATACTCAGATCTTTTATGAAAATTAGAAGTCACTGCTTGCTTGTTTTCAACAACAAGGCTTTCTGAATAAGTCATCAGGATCAGGTTCTCATCATCAACACTTTATAGTTTTGGATCAACAACAATTTTGCTTAAATTCAAACTCATCAAGAATCTATCTATTTGATATAGATTCCAACTCATGGATGGTGGTACGGATGGAAGTGAAATGGTTCACTGGGTCAAGTGTCTCATCATGGACAACTCCCTCTGTTTGTGAGAAACCTTTGTCTTATAGATCACATTTTGTATTTTCCTTGATACTTTCATCGGTTGCATGCTTGATCTTATAGATCCACTTGGAAGTTACCACATTGGTCCCTGAATAATATCTTATTCTTAATTCTTTAAGATGTACTAGTATTCTTCTGTTATGGCATCTTTTCATACGAGTTCACGAGTTCTCTTGTAGATTTTCTAAGACAAGGAGTCTCAGCATCAATGAAGTGGCTCATGACTGGAGGATGGCTCGAAAAATCTCTTTTTTTCTTTCTCGGAATGTGCCTTGAGAAGCTTGTCTACTTTTCTGCCTTTTGCATAGTGAGTCTAGGAAGGCATTTTATGCCTTGTTGCAATATCACTGAGCATATCAACTGGAGCAACTAGATCAACTGGAATAATTTCTTTCTCCCTCTGAATTTCTGAAGGGGGAGAAGGTATAGTCTTACTGTCAATCTCCACCTGAGATTCTTTGGATCTTGGAAAGTCTATCTCTTCTTTAAGGACAACACTTCTGCTTGTCTCAATCTATCTTTGACCAGGGATGTCGATCTGGAATGTCTTTGAAGATTCATTGTATCCTTTCTTTCTAAAGGATCTAGCTTGGACTTCTTCTCTTTGGGTACATGAAGATACACTCGGCAACCAAATAAGCTGAAGTGTTCAATATCAGGCTTCACTCTGGTGAAGGCTTCTATTCTGGTGAAGACTCTTGTTCTAAACATATGTTGCATCATGCATGCTTTTTCCCATGAAATCATAGAAAGATTATGATAATGCATTATTGCATTGATTGTCTCAAGGATGGTTCTATTCTTCCTCTTTATTAAATATTTTTGACTCCCTTTGAGTCAATCTGACTCCCTCTGAAGGATAAGCACCTTCCTTTGTTCTTGACCTGTCTAGAACAAGAAAACAAGAGGAACCAAAACAAGAATATCTCCTAAAGGAGAATATCTCCTAAAGGAGAATAATAAGTACATCTCTAGAATCAAAACAATTTTAAGGATTTTTATCACAGTTACAACACCTATTTGTAATGTACCAAACTTTAGAAATATAAGTTAGAGGAATGACAATTACAACAATCAAACCTGGAGTCTTCACTTCTAGTGTGTTGCTTTTCTTCCAAGTCTCCTTCACTCAAGATAACAAGTGCTTTCTTCAACCTGTCTTTTGTACTAGAACAATATTCTATCTTGACAGAAGTTTGGGTAAGAGAACAAACTCTATGATCTCAACTTTAATCCATCTAATATCTTGACTTTAATTTTTACCAAAGGCTAGTATGATGGTCATAGCTTCAACATGCAACCTAGATCAAATAAATGTCATAACAAATAGATGCATGCTAGAGTAATCAAACCTAGGTTGCATTATTCTTATGAATGTGTTGGATCTTAAGATCCTTCTAGATCTATGATAAGAGATCCCTTCTCCTACAAATACCCTTTAAATATTAACAATTTAAACATATGTGAGTACATACCTCTGATAGCATTTGCAGGTAGTGGCACCATCTGGTATCAACGATAATATTTACCAACTTATTAAAAGACTTCAAGGATGACTTCAATTGGTACAACAACTCATACTTCAATTGATACTACAACTACAATTGATACTGCAACTTATTCTAAAGCTGCAAATGCAACTGCAACTTAGTGTTTTATGAGGAAACCCTAATTTTTCAAACTTCAAATTTTGAAATTCTGATCGAGGGGATAGATGCGCTGAGTTGAGGCAAGTAGGCTAGTGCAGTCAGATTTCTAAAGATCCAAATTTTACCCCATCAAACTTGACCAGCGGATTTTTAGACTGGTGCTTTTGTTTTTCTGGTACTTCTGGTTTTCTGGTACTTCTGGTACTCTGGTACTTCTGGTTTTCTGGTACTTCTGGTACTCTGGTACTTCTGGTTTTCTCGTACTTCTGGTACTTTGTGAAAACTAGGGTTTTACTTTCTGGGAGATCTAACCACTGAAAAGGTGCGTTGAAGGTGCCAAAGAGTTCCTTGGGTTAGGGCGCACTTTTCTAGATGGTTTTGAGGCTAAAAATCTTCTTCAATAAAAAACCATAATTTTCATGTACGACAACAGTGATGTTTTTCCTTTTACTTGTGAAGAATGCTTGTGAGACTTGGTGGATGCTTGTGCAATGGGTTATTTCATGACCTATGCTCTGATACCATGTTAGTTTTTCATAGAATTTAGGCTAAATATGAAGTTCATTTCATTTTAACAATTAACCATAACCATAAATGTTGCAGCAACCAAGATCACATGAAGAAGCACCATGCACAAGAACACAAGATATATATTGGGAAACCATTCTCAAAAAAGGGAGAAAAAACCAGCCAAATCCTTTGCTATACTCTTCAAGAGAAATACCTTTTCACCACCAAGAATATCCTAGCACACAAGAGGGTGCACAAAACCTAGAAACCCTAGCAACTTTTACCAAGAATTGCACTTGCTGAAATTTCTAAAACTTACAAGTGAGTGTGTGTGTACAAATGAAAGATTTCATCTTACTTATATGAGACTTATCCTATCAACTGAAGTGTCTATTGGCACAATAGGGCCGACCTCACTTAGACATATTAATTGTTTATTATTATAATAATTAATATTAATATTACTATTAATTATCTTTTACAGTTTATCTTTAGAGATAATAAGATAGGGCCGACCTGTACCTTTTACACAATAACTAGGGTTACAGGTAGGTTTAACTCTTGAACAATATATAGCAAAGGATCTTATACACCCACTAGTGCTCATCCATAGGGATGTCATAGACCTGAGTCACTGCATTACACGGATGAACTAGTTCCTCACACATGCACTTATGCTCAGCCATACTCATGTATGCTCTACAGATCTGATTTCCCACTGTTAACGACAGGAGGATCATCTGGAGTCTTCACATCAACTCTATTTCTATTCAGAGGATGCCATCACATCATATTCGTTCTTATTCTCATGATGATGTGTCCAACACTTTTCGAGATTTCTCTAACTCAACATATCACTCTTACATCGGATAATCATCTGGAGTTGTTCTCTCTCACGTCATGGAGGGGCCCATATACATTCCTAGCCCGTGTCTCAGGCTGGAAAGAAAAACCCTTTATTAGGGGCTTTCTCTCAGGTTTGTAAGCTAAGAGTAAGACTTCACATAGCTGCTATATTCCACATCTCACAAGTTTGTAGTTCGGAGGATGTCTCCTATAACTGCAATAATTAACAAAGAGAACTCTTGAAATCAATTTTCAGACACTAAAATATGTAAAAACAACATAATAAGAAAACCTACATTACCATGCAACTACAACAACTCGACTGGATCCTCCATGCCCGAGCCTTTAAGCGTAAGGGGAAATAAGATAACAAAGAAGCTGACCAAAATTGGTCACAACAATACTATAATCAAACCTACATTACAATAGAACCACAGCCCTCGACTGGATCCTCCATGCCCGAGCGTTTTAGCACAGTTTGAACAAAGAGATGAAATAAGTTGACTTTTATTAATGCGAAAGTCTAAAGTTTGATACATAATTAGAGAACAATTTTCGCATAAAAAATTACACAGTAGGGAGCTCTACTCAACCAGTTGACGACCATAACAAAATCTTGAACTGGTCTATCTATACTCAGATCAGTCCACAACTACCAAGGGTGTGATCTGGCCATTCCATTCAAATCCTTTCATCTGCACCTTCTTCTACCAGACTATGTGTGTATCCTCCTGTTAGACGCAAATTCATCTCAGCATGGGTTTGCAAGAAAATGTGTCCACCGTGGTACCTCAGGCTGACAACTCTATCTCCACGACCATACCCTCCATGCCTTCCATTTATGGAGTGATTCGAGGTTTCAACCACCACTCATTTTTCATTAACTAATCCTTCATCGGGACCAGGATGAGGCTTAATGCCTAGGGGGATGCCACGCACTGCTTTCAGATTTGATGCAAGATGAGCACGTGGTTATGGGGTTGTCAAAGGAAGTTTATATTCACACCACTTTTGAGCCCGCAATCCACCACCCTCTTCCACGTATCTCTTTCTCTATACCATGGTTTCAATTGCGGGACCGCTCAATAATTTTATCGTTCGAGCATGTTGCATCCCCACAATGAAACATGGTCATTGATCTGATCACGATCTGCGATCTGGGTGCACCTACTAAATTTAGTGCCATCGCTAAATTTTATCTGCCTACCAATTTTAGGATCATCCTAACCGCGCTGGGAGATGGCACTAATTTTGGCGATGAACAAGAACACTTCCCGGAGGATGATCTGATGCGGTGGCCTGACGTCACTATGCTGATGCGTCGCGGACAGAGGGGTGACGTGTGTCACTCGCAAATAGGTTGAAGACATGTCCAAAAATTCTTGAAATGAGTGCCATGTGTCAGTGCTAGATGGATGCCACGTCTCATGACTGATAAGGGTACAACATGTCTACATTAATGGTTTCCACATACTTTGTCACTTCAGAGATCAAGAGAGGTATACATGTAGATTTGGCATAAATCCCAGAGTAATGTGGGCCCGGAGTGACGATGTGACCTGAAACGAATGTTGAAGCCCCGAAGTGAATGACGATCGTTGATTCGATGAGTACACGCGGCAGTGATCGGTGGACTTCGGGAGAAAACACTCTGGATGAAAACGAGAGGTGAGGAGCTAAAAATCCCGAAGCCCAGATTCCCGAAGTAAATCATGACCTTTCAATGGAGAAAGGCGCATGACGCTTTATCTTTAACTACAGGAGAAAACACTTAGGATGAAATCAGTAGTGGAGTTACTGAAACTCCCGAAGCCCAAAGTCCCGAAGTAAATCATGACCATCCGATGGAGAAGGACGTCTGGTTCTTGATCTGCAACTTCGGGGCTTCTGTCTAGTGCTAAACCTCGTGCAAATTTATAATTTTGAATCTCGGGGGCCACTAATTAGAACTTCACATGGGATCTCCGCCGTTGAAAAATGAGTCTGTATGTTTTCTTTCTTCGAACCCACAATAGACTGCTTCGAGTGTTGTGCTTTGTGATTATGGCAACTTCCTGTGAAGACCAAGGACTTGGTCATCTTGTGACCCTTTGACATCTATATGTGATTGTTGATTTTTCATAAGCTAGGTTAAGCATGTAGTTCATTTAATTTCATCATGTCTTAACCATAAACAAGAATGTTGCAACAACCAAGATCACAAGAAGAAACACCATGCACAAGAACACAAGATATATCCTAGGAAACCCTTCTCAAACAAGGGAGAAAAACTCGGCCAAATCCTTTGCTATGTTCTTCAAGAGAAATACCTTTCACCACCAAGAATGACTTAGCACACAAGAGGGTGCTTAAGCCCTAGAACACTAGCGCCCAAGAGAGGTGCAAACCTTTGCCAAAGAGAAGTACTTGCTGAAATTTCCAAAACATATGAGAAGGATATGATTCTACAATGGAGAATCATCTCCTACTTATATTAGACTTTGACTAATTAACAAGGGCTTCTATTGGCACAACAAGGCCGACCTCTCTAAGTCAAATATACTTATTATTATATTTATTATTATTATAATTAATATTCACAATATTAATTATCTTGTTTATGTTAATCATATTAACATAGGTCCAACCTATACCCTTTACACAATAACTAGGGTTACAGGTAGCTCTGACTCTTGAACAATATATAGCAAAGGATATGATACACCCACTAGTGCTCATCCACTAGGGGCACATCCATAGGGATGCCATGGACCTGTTTCACTGCATTACATAGGTGAACTAGGTCTTCACACGTTCAACTGTTCTCATCCACAGGCATGCCCACTCTACAGATCTTCTTTCCCACTGTCACCAATAGGAGAATCATCTAGAATCTTCTTGTCAACTCTGTTTCTCATAGGAGGCCATCACATCATCTTTATTTATGTTCACATGATTATGTGCGCAACACTTATGGGATTTCCCACGTTCACCTTGTGCTCAGCCACATGCACATCCTAACTCAACATATTGATTTTCACCCGGATAATCATCTGGAGTTCTTCTCACTCACGTCATGGAGGAGGTCATCTCTACTTTCCTGACTCTATCCCAGGGAGGAACCACGAACCCTTCATAGGGTCTTTCTCTTAGGTTTGTAATCTAAGAGAAAGGCTTCACATAGCTACTATGTTCCACATCTCACAGGTTTTTAAGCTGGAGGATGTCTCCCATAGTTGCATTCATCAACACTCCCTCTCGGCTAGGGAGGCATTCTTGATCATGCCAAGTCTCACATGGATGAATTTTAAATTTTGTCTTGGTTGGAGTTATCGACACTCCCTCTCAACTAGGGATCCATTCTTCATGAAGTTAATTTGGTGAAGATATATGCAATCTTCTCATGTGTAGGAAGGTAATACATGAGTAGGATTTTCCTCTGCATCTTATCTCTGAAATAAGGATGTTTCATCTCATTGTATTTTGATCCATCAGGAAACACTCAGTTCTCAAGGATCTTTTACTCATGGATTTTGTTCATCATCATGGGATCTATCTCATGGTCAAGTAAATATGTTAGAAGCTTGTGAAGCCACATTGCTTCGCACACTTGATGCTTATATACTTTGCCTATGTGGTACTCAAGGCCACATAGTTTTGTTTTCTACTGCATCAGGAAACCATGGAAAAATTCACAGTAGAACATCAACTGGATGTGTTCTTTCGGTCCACTGTACTTTCTTCTCAATCTGAATCGGTATATCCTGCAAACTCAGTTTCACACTGGAGGCATAGGTCGGGCCATATCCAACTGTGCCTTGTATATATCTCAATACATGTTTTTTTGTTATCTAGTGAGTCTGTCTTGGTTGACTCATGAAATGACTAGGCACATTCACTGCATGGTATGAATTCAGTCTCATGTTAACCAGATACATTAGTGATCCAATCAGTTGTGGATCAGTATCATATCATACACTGTATAGGTTTGGATCAGCAACACTCTTGCTGAAATCCAAACTCATCAAGAATCTATCTTTTTGATATAGTTTCCAACTCATGGATGGTAGTACGGATGGAAGTGTATCGATTCATTGGGTCAAGTGTATCATCATAGACAACTCCATATGTTTATAAGAAACCTTTGTCTGTGGATCTTGTTTGCATTTCTTGATACTTCCATTAGTTGCATGCTTGATCTTATAGATCCACTTGGAATTTACCATAGACTTCCCTTTCTGGTCCTTGAATAATATCTTATGCATCATTCTTTAAGATATACTGGTTTTCTTCTATTTTGGCATATTTCCATACCGGTTCTCTTGTTTCTTCTCTAATACAAGGAGTCTCAGTATTAATGAAGTGTCCCATGACTGAAGGATAGCTCGCAAATCTCTTTTCCTTTTCTCAGAATGTGTCTTGAGAGCCTTGTATGTTTCTCTGCCTCTTACAGAGTGAGTCTAGGTGGGCATTTTATGCCTTACTGCACTATCTATGAACATATCAACTAGAGATCCTGGATAACCTGGAGTAATGTCTATCTCCCTCTGAATTATTGAAGGGGGAGAAGGTATTGTCTCACCGTCAATCTCCATTTCAGATTCTCTGGTTCTTTGAAAAACTATCTCTTCTTCAAGGACAACGTCTTTGCTTGTCTCAATCTGTCTCTTACTAGAGATGTCTTTGAAGATTCATTGTATCCTTTCTTCCTAAAGGATCTAGCTTGGACTTCTTCTCTTTGGGTACACAAATGTATATGGTCATGTACATAGTCTAATTCATATATCATATAATATGTTTCCTTCTGCAACCTTCACTATGGCTTCCTCAAGGTTATCACCTATGAATTGAATAAGGTCAACAAGATAGCAAGAAAGAATAATACTCTTTTGATAATAGTAGATAAAACAAAAACACGAATAATAATTACAATAGCTCCTTTAGGGATATCACTTGTGACATGTCTCAAGCAAAGATCAAAAGTAAGAAATACAATACGAAATGAGGTCAACACTCTTCTAGTGTTGTGATCAAACATTCCTCCATGGTAACCTGGGATCAACAAAAGAAGTTTCTCTTAGAGGAGATGTTAGTTGTATATGTTACATTAAGCATTTATCTCAATATGCTCACATTCTACCAAGTATAATACTTTACAAACACTGCTACCTCCACTACAATGTTTACTTGTAAGGAGTACTAATCAACTTTGTCATGTGTAATTTTGAATCTTATCAGCTTAATTAATCAAAACTGGAACCTGGAGTCTTGTCCTCAAGAATGAGTGTGTGTTTTTTTTCTTCCAAGTCACCTTCACTCAAGATGACAAGTGTTTTCTTCAACCTATATTTTGTACTAGGACAATATGATATCTTTACAGAAGGTTGGGTTAGAGAATAAACTCTATTATCTCAACTTTAATCCGTCTAATACCTTGACTTAAATTTTGACCAAAGGTTAATATGATGGTCATAGATTCAACATGCAACCTAGATCAAAATAATGTCATAACAAATAGATTCATATCAGAATAATCAAACCTAGGTTACAATATTCCTCTGAATGTGTTGGATCTTGAGATCCTTCTCGATCTATGGCAAGAGATCCCTTCTCCTGCAAATACCCTTTAAAGATTTAACAATTTAAACATATGTGAGTGCATACCTCTGATAGCACTTTCAGGTAGTGGCACCATCTGGTAGCAGCAGTAATAATTACCAACTCTTAAGCATTTCAAGGGTGACTGCAATTGGTACTACAACTGATACTTCAAATGATACTGAAACTGCAACTGCAACTTATGGTTTTATGAGGAAGCCCTTATTTTTCAAACTTCAAAATTTTAAATTATGATCCAGTGGCTAGATGTGTTGAGTTGAGGCGAGTATGTTGGTACAGTCAGATTTCTGAAAATCCAAATTTTCCCCCCTCAAACTTGACCAGAGGATTTCTGGACTGGTGCTTCTGGTTTTCTGGTACTTCTAGTACTTCTGGTTTTTTGGTACTTCTGGTACTGGTGGAAACTAGGGTTTCACTTTCTGGGAGATCTACCCATTGAAAAGGTGCACTGAAGGTGTCAAAGAGTTCCTTGGGTTAGGGCATACTTTTCTAGATGGTCTTGAGGCTGAAAATCTTCTTCAATAAAAAGTGCTAATTTTCTTGTACGACATCAATTATGTTTTTCCTTTTTTCTTGTGAAAGAAGCTTATGCAATGGGTTCTTTCAAGACCTATGCTCTGATACCATGTTGATTTTTCATAAGATAGGTTAATCATATAGCTCATTTAATTTCATCATGTCTTAACCATAAACAAGAATGTTGCAGCAACCAAGATCACAAGAAGAAACACCATGCACAAGAACACAAGATACATCCTGGGAAACCCTTCTGAAACAAGGGAGAAAAACCCGACCAAATTCTTTGCTATGTTCTTCAAGAGAAAGACCTTTCACCACCAAGAATGACTTAGCACACAAGAGGGTGCTTAATCCCTAGAACACTAGCGCCCAAGAGAGGTGCGAACCTTTGCCAAAGAGAAGTACTTACTGAAATTTCCAAAACATATGAGAAGGATATGATTCTACAATGGAGAATCATCTCCTACTTATATTAGACTTTGACTAATTAACAAGGGCTTCTATTGGCACAACAAGGCCGACCTCTCTAAGTCAAATATACTTATTATTATATTTATTATTATTATAATTAATATTCACAATATTAATTATCTTGTTTAAGTTAATCATATTAACATAGGGCCGACCTATACCCTTTACACAATAACTAGGGTTATATGTAGGTCTGACTCTTGAACAATATATAGCAAAGGATCTGATACACCCACTAGTGCTCATCCACTAGGGGCACATCCATAGGGATGCCATGGACCTGTTTCACTGCATTACATAGATGAACCAGGTCTTCACACGTTCACCTGTGCTCATCCACGGGCACGTCCAGTCTACAGATCTTCTTTCCCACTACCACCAATAGGAGAATCATTTAAATTCTTCTCGTTAACTTTGTTGCTCAGAGGAATCCATCACATCATATTTATTTATGTTCACATGATGATGTTCCCAACACTTTTGGGATTTCCCATGTTCACCTTGTGCTCAGCCACAGGCATGTCCTAACTCAACAGATCACTTTTCTCCCAGATAATCATCTAGAGTTATTCTCACTCACGTCATGGAGGAGGTCATCTCTAATTTCCTGACTCTGTCCTAGGAAGGAACCACAAACCCTTCATAGGGGCTTTCTCTTAGGTTTTTAAGATGGAGGATGTCTCCCATAGCTGCATTCATCAATAGTGATAACATTGGTTCCACAGGGGATGGCATGCTCCATGTGAGCTGCCAAGAACGCACAGTTCCAGTTCCTTAGCTGTTGGGTTGTGGAGTCAAGCTCAAATACATCTTGCTAAGGAAAATAGGCTGATATGTACACTATGTACTTGAAAATAAAGCAAACACACATGCTCCAGAAAGATCTTATTTATGTAAAAACCTACACTAACTGATTTCTATAATGTGCTAGGTGAAAGCGAACTTCCACCAGAGCCATTCAAGTAACCTCCTAACTGAAAATTTATTTACTCTCTCATTGATCAACAAAGGATAATGAAACTGTGATAGAAAATCAATAACATTCTTCAGCTCTCCTCCTAGTGATGAAGGTAAGATAAACTTTGGAGGCTTCAATACATGGAAAAAATGATCACAAAACTTACAGGGTCATAAAATAGGTGACAAAACTTACTGGGTTGGTGACAGAAAGCCTGCTATGTTTTATAGCTACTCACATATGGTTGAATGTTTGTGGAAAGCACAAGTGAGTGAAAGACTAACGCAGGTTGTTGATCCACTTCTCCTTGGTCTTCTCTGATCACATCTTCTAGCTGATGGCAAGAAATATCCTTGTGTAAATCAATGGATGGCTCTTTTTATTTAACATGTTGCTCTTGGTAAAAGATTTCACTTTCATAAAGAGGATGGATTATAATTACTTTCTCTTCAAAACACACCTCAACATATTCATCACTATCTCCATAATGATCAAATAGAGGAGGAGTATTGAATGACATGCCAAGAAGTATCTTCTTCCCAACATGAGAAAAATGTTCTTCATTACCAAACACAAGTTGTCTTTCAAGCTCCAACCCAGGAAGAAAAATCTCGTCATCATCATATGAGTCAAAAGTAGGCTGCTCATATCTAGAATTTTTAGAGACAGGGATACAAAGAACATCAGTTCCAGAACAGACTCAATTTCTACACTTTCCTTACTGAGACAACAAACATAGTTTTCATCATATGCATATGAACAGGGAAGAGAAAAAATTGATTCCCCATCCAAGGCGTCTTCTTCATTCTCACAACCTTCATAAGAATCAGTTATATCCTGAACACAGTCTTTATACTCCTCACAATAGCTATGACAAATTAACTCGGAGGAATAAAATTTTTGACAATGCATATTGAAAGCTACATGAAACTGTTCCAGGGAGGAGATGCTAGCAGGGGGCAATGATTGATACCACTTACGAGCATCTCCCTCTAATGAGAACATGAACATATTCATTAATACATCCTCATGATGTATTCCCCACCGATGCATGAGTTCATGAAACTCAAGTAGATGCTCTACAGGGTTGTCATCTCTATGTTCTCTAAATCTGGACAAAAAATCACCCCACTCATCCATAGTAGGAACAACATTTGGAAAATCAGGAACATAAGAGAAATTAAAAGGAGAAAACCTTTGAGCCAAAATGGCTTCCATCTGAAAATATGAATTCTTAAAACTGTGGAGTCGCCACTGGATTCTTTAACCATGGAGTCGCCAGGTGAATGATATGTAGTATGAATGTGTCTAGTCTTTGTTCACCATTAAAGAATAGATCTGATCATTGTTGTTCTCCTAGGGAAGATTTATTCATTTATGTCCCCGACAATGACACCATGAATGCTAGCACTGAGATTCACCCTTAGACTGCAATAGGATGAGCCCAATACCCATCAGAATTTTTGGTGGATGTTGGTTTTGTGAGTGGAGGTCAAATGGACAAAACTTAGTACTAGAATGATTTTAACACAAAACTGGACAAGAAATGCATAGGGAAGTGAGGTCCTCATTAAATTCAGTCGGTGGTTTGAGTTTAAGGGTGAGTAGAAGGAAGACTTGGTGAGAGAGGTGGACAAGTCTTCCATGAGCATCCGACTTTCAAGCAGCTTGGTGAAGAAAAACTCAGGCTCAAGAGCACTCTTGAAATCAAGTTTCAGAAACTGAAATATGTCACAGTAGAACAATAATCAAACCTACATTACCATGCAACTACAACAACTTGACTAGATCCTCCATGCCTGAGCCTTTCAGCGTAAGGGGAAATAAGATAACAAAGAAGTTGACCAAAACTGATCATAGCAATATTGTAATCAAACCTACATTACAATAGAACCAAAACCCTCGACTGGATCGTCCATGCCTGAGCATTTTAGCACAGTTTGAACAAAGAGATGAAAGAAGTTGACTTCTATTAATGTGAAAGTCTCAAGTTTGATACATAACCAAAGAACAGTTCTAGCATCAAAAATTACACAGTAGGGAGCTCTGCTCAACCAGTTGACGACCATAAAAAAATATTGAACTGATCTATTTATACTCAGATCATTCCACAACTACCAGGGGTGTGATCTAGCCATTCCATTCAAATCCTTTCGTCTACGCCTTCTTCTGTCAGACTATGCATGTATCCTCCTGCCAGACACAAATTCAGCTCAACATGGGCCTGCAGGAAAACTCATCCACCGTGGTACCTCGGGCTGACAGTTCTGTCTCCACGACCAAACCCTCCACGCTTTCCATTTATGGAGCGAGTTGAGGTTTCAACCACTACTCCTTTTTCATTGACTGATCCTTCATCGAGACCAGGGTGAGGCTTAATGCCTAGGGGTCTACCACACGCTGCTTTCAAATTTGATGCTAGATGAGCATATGGTTGTGGGGCCGTCAAAGGCGGTTTATATTCACACCTCTTTTGAGCCAGCAATCCACCACCTTCTGCCATGTAGCTCTTTCTCTATACCATGGTTTCAATTGTGGGACCGCTCAAGAATTTTATCGTTCGAGCATGTTGCGTCCCCGCAATGAAATGTAGTCGTTGATCTGATCGCGATCTGCGATCTGGGTGCACCTGCTAAATTTAGCGCCATTGCTAAAGTTTATCCGCTTGCCAATTTTAGGATCATCCTAACTGCACTAGGAGATGGTGTTAATTTTGGTGCTGAACAAGAACACTTCCCGGATGATGATCTGACGCGGTGGCCTAACGTCACTACGCTGACATGTCGCAGACGGAGGGGTGACATGTGTCACTTGAAAATAGGCTAACAAAAATGCTTGAAATGAGTTCCATGTGTCAGCTCTAGATGGATGCCATCTGTCATGACTGATAAGGGTACCACATTTCTACACTGATGGTTGCCACGTACGTTGTCACTTCAGAGCTCGAGAGGGGTTTTCATATAGATCTGGCATAAATCCTGGAGTAATATGGGACCAGAGTGACGTGGCAACCTAAAACGAATGTTGAATCCCCAAAGTGAATTACGACTGTCGATTCAACAAGTACACGTGGCAGTGATCGGTGGACTTCGGGAGAAAAGATGCATGGCGCTTGATATTTAACTCTAGGAGAAAACACTTCGGATGAAATCAGGAGTGGAGATACTGAAACTCCTGAAGCCCGAAGTCCCGAAGTAAATCATGATTGTCCGATGGAGAAGGACGTGTGGTGCTTGATCTGCAACTTCGGGGCTTCTTTCTAGTGCTAAACCTCGCACACCTTTATAATTCTGAATGCTCGGGGGCCGCTAATCATAATTTCACAGGGGATCTCCGTCGTTGAAAAATGAACCTGACTGTTTTCCTACTTTGAAACCGCAATAGACCGCTTCGAGTGTTGCACTTTGTGCTTATGGCGGCTTCCTGTGCAGACCACGGACTTGGTCGTCCTGCGACCCTTTGACAACTATATGTGATAACAACATGTATCAAAGGATTTCTAAAATATTCTATTTCTATGCATTTTTGAACTAAGAGAGTGATTTCATTATGTATGGAGCACTGCTTTTAACAGAAACACTTTTCATTCCACTCAAAAAGGTTTATGTTTTCCCAAGATACAACCATTTTTATCAAATCTGAAGGTATACAATTTTATTATGTCAGATTTAAAATTTTCCTTTTATACTATGTTAATATTTCAGTTTTTTTGTTTATATTCTTAGTTTGCCAACTATCTAGTCTGTGTATGTTCTTTGTCATGCACCTTGTGCTATCTCGAAAAACCATAAACGATGAAAAAGGTGTTTTATTTTCTATGTATTCTCTTTGCTCTATCCTTTATGTGATTTCAATAAATTAGAAACAAAGAGGAAAAAATGCATTTTCGAAGTAACCTAACCATGATCTTATCAAGTTTTGGATCTGCCTTTATGAAATTCCCACTGTTTTTTTGTGCAGATCTGTGTTCAATCTTTTTGTAGGAAAAAAAAAGGTTTTGGAGTAAGCATGCACTTTGAGGCAAAGAGTAAAACAAAAAAGAAAAGAAAAAGAAAAATCCCCCTTCCTCTTTGTATTAGCTCCCTTTATTGAAAGTTACTTTATTAAATAAGAGGTCTTGAGTTCAAATCTTTTTTTTTATGAAATTATTTTTTGAGAAACTTCATGCAACTTTAAGTTATCATATAACTTTATCGTAAAGTACATTTCACTTAAATTATAAAAGTTAGATATTGAACCTTTTTTTACTCAGCAACCTCATTGTGCACCCATCACCATGTAGGCCAAACTCTACCTACCACATGGCACTTTGGTTAATTTTTATTCCTTTCTTAAAAATGGCTGAACTTTGACATCCAAAGTCCATTTTCATTGTCATTTTTTTTAAACTGCCTATTTTTTGAAAGCTTCCATCCAAACAACCATTTTTTTCTTTTGAATCCATCTTACCTACATATTTTAATGTGGCTAGTCTAATTGATCTTTTTCTTACAAGTTAAAATTACTTCTCATGGAAATCTTATATGGAGGATGTAATACAAAGTAAATAACTTTACCAAGTTACCTTGGGAAAAGAAACTCCCCCCATTAATGCCTCAAAGAAAACTAAATGGGATAGTAAAAATGATGAAGCACATATATTAATCAAAATTTCCATCTCTGGTGACTTATGGTTTCACATTCAAGGACTTGGAAAACCAAATAATGCTTAGACAAATATGGAAACCATATTTGGTAAACACAATGAGATTCGATCCTATTGGCCCGAAAACCAATTGATTTTTTTAAATCCCAATGATTTCTCTTGCATTAAAGATTATTTATCTAAGTTCAAAACACTTAGAATTTTATTTGAAGAATATAACATACCAAAGAAGTATGGCCAATGTATATATGCTATTCTTGCGAATCTTGGTAGTGCTTGTTCTATTTTTGTATCTACTTTTCACTCCACTAGAGAAGTTCGAAGGGTTTCTTACAAACACCCACTCTTGAAGCTTTTTGTGACTCCTTGATTAGAGATCAAGATAAGCTCTTGCATCTTGGAGTGATTATCACTGCAGGCACACCTAACAAATCCTTAGTGGCACAAAAGAAGGATAATCCAAGCATCTGAATAAGAAACATCCTCTCAACAACAAGCAAAACAAGGTTCCCAAACCCTCTCATCTTGCTCCTTCTCCCAATGGTGACAAAGGAATTAAATAAAAAATTAAGAATATTAAGAGACATTGCAATTTTTGTGTGTAAGATGTTATTTTGGAGCCTAAATGTTTTAAGAAGATGGAGTCCTTAGAATAAGCAATTATGAAGAAACGCAACATCAATATTGATTCTTTGTAATGGTTCTACCCTAACCTCTATACTTTAGGCTACCTAGGATTTAGTTAATTGTTGCATGTGGCCATACTCTTTGAACTAGGTCCATGGGATAATAGTAGATAATTATTTAATGTAAAAGGGTATGATTTATAAGGCCCACTAGGTAGTTGGACCCATTAGTGACATGACCACAAGTAGTTAGGGTTTTTTCTATTGAAAAGTTATTTAAAGATATAAGAGACTATAGATTGTTTTCCTTGTGTTGCGTATTTGGAGCTCTGCTCAGTGAAAGGTCACCTCACCTTAAGATCCAAGTGAACATTGTTTTCTTTCTTCGCATTAACATAATATAAGGGTATTTTTATAGATTTCATCTATTTTTCTCTTGTTTCTAGTTATTTTACAATTATTTCTTTGTATACCTAGTTTCGTTTCAAGTTTCAGGGTTAAGGAACACTACAAGTGGTATTAGAGCTTTTTCCCAAGCCATCACACCTCCAAATTTTAGTAGATTTTTTTTTCAAGCTAGAGAAGTATTCCAACATCTTTAAATAACACAATCATCTGTCATTCAATGGGAAAAACTATGGTTGGGGAAGAATACATGCATGAAATACAAATGGAATCACTTTGTTAAAATCATTTGTAACCCCTATTGGTACCCCTTCAAGTAGTATTAGATCAGACAACACATGTAAACAAAGTTACCAATTTAACAAGAACTCTCAAAAGTTCTTATTTTTTTGGAGGTCACATTTTTACCCCTGTTTCAAAAAGTTGTGCTACTGATAGCACCCTTTTTTTGGAGGTGGTTAAAAATGTAAGTTGTTTGCAATCTCACCCTTTCCATTACATGACATTATGGAGAGAACCCTAAAATTGACCCTTGAATCGAGAAGTGATGCTATAGGTAGCACCACTTTTTTTTTTACTTTAAAATATGACCTAATTGAAACTATGGCCTCAACCACTAGCAACACCACAAATAAAACACTGAAAATCAACTCCTAAATATAAAAGTATTATAACTTTATAATTTATTTATCAATTAATTTTATTTTTTTAATAATATATATTAAGAAAATAATTAAATTAGAAAACAAATACCCATAAATTTATTTTCTTTCTAAGAAAAAAAAGTAAATTTGTCTTATAAATAAAGAAAACAAACATTTTTTGTTGAAAAAAATGTAAATTGCAATTTTTTAATAAAAAAAATTAAAAAAATAACAAATAAAAGTAAAATCTAAAGTTTTTTTGGATTTTTTTTTTTTAAATAACCCTTAAAAGAAAAAAGAAAAAACACTTTAAAAAAACATTTTTTTTTAAATTAAAAAAACTAAAATATAATTAATAAAAGAATAAAAAAAACTAAAATACAATTAATAAAAGAATTAAAATACAAATGTTAAATATAAAGATTAAAAGAAAAAATTAAACACAAAACTAAAAAGCTAAACTAATCTAAAAACATCGTTACCAATTTAATTTGGGGGGTCACATTTTTTCCCTCGTTTTAATCATTTTCTATGCTTCTTTCAATGTTAAAAATGTTGTATACCATTTACTTTTTTTTAATTATTTATTTTCATATAATTATGTTTCCTTAACTAATTTAAGTTCCATACATTTTAAATACATTTTAAATATAGTGAAAAGTATTATTTTTAACAATTTTTTTACCTTTATTTCAATAAATAGAAAATAATTGATCCACGATTTCAATTAGGTCATAATTAGCTATAATTTTAGCATTAAAAAAAAACATTTTGCTTTAGGTAGTGTCACTTTTTTATTTAAATGTTGATTTTTTGAGCAATTGTTTGATTTTTTGAGCAATTGTTTGATTTTTTAAAGCCATGCTTGAAAAAAGTTGTAATTTTGACCCGGTTAGAAAAAATGGTGCTACCAATAGCACCACTTTTTTATTTTGCTGTTGATTTTAAGGCCTTTGTGAGCAACTATTTGATTTTTTATTGCCATGCTTGAAAAAAGTTGTAAGTTTGACCCGTTTAGAAAAAATGGTGCTACCAGTAGCACCACTTTTCTATTTGAGAGTTGATTTTCATGTTTTTATGTAAAAATTTGGGTTTTAAAAGTTAAAATTCTCATTTTGAAGTAACGTTTCTTATTAAGTCAATAACTTTAAGTTTATAAAATAAAAAATAAAAAAAACACAAATTAAATTAAATTAAAAAAAAAAATCAATTAAATTTAAAAACATAAAAAAAAATTAATTTTTTTTTTTTAATTAGCCACATTGGAGTGGGGGCTATGGTTTTCATCGTCCCCCTTCCCTACGAACAATCCAGGCCCGTGGGGCAGGGGTATCTCCCCCTCAAGTATGCCTCATGTAAAAAATATTAAATTAATAACTTTTATGTTTTTAAATTTAATTTATTTATATTTTTAAAATCTAATTTGTGTTTATATTTTTATTTTAGATGAGTTTAGTTTTCACTTTTTTAGTTTTAAATTATTATTTTTTAATTTAGTTTTGTTTTGTGTTTTCTTTTTAATATTTGTATTTAACATTTTTATTTTAATATTTTTTAATAATTGTATTTTTAGTATTTTTTTTTTAAATTTGATTTTAGATTGTTTAAATTAAAAAAAAAAAAAAAGTTTGTTTGGGTTTTATTTTATTTTTTTTGTTTGAAATTTTGTTTTCTAAGGCTTTTTTTTCAAAACTTTAGATTTTAGTATTTGTTTAGTTATTTTTTTAATTTTTAATTTAAAAAACACACTCTGTATTTGTTTTCAATAAAATTTGTTTTTTTTTATTTATTTTTAAAAGAGTTTTGTATTTTTTTTTTTCAAAAAAAAAGAATTTGTTTAGGGGTATTTGTTTTTTAATTTATTTATTTTCTTAATGTAAATTATTAAAATTAATAAAATTAATTAATAAATAAATTATCAAGTTATAACACTATTATAAGTAATACTAGTGGTCAAAACTACAGTTTCAATTAGGTCAATTTTTTAAGTAAAAAAAAAGTGGTGCTACCGGTAGCATCACTTATCAATTCAAGGGTCAATTTCAGGGTTATGTCCATAATTTCACGTAATGTCAAGGGAATGATTTCAAACAACTTGCATTTTTAGGTGCCTCCAAAAAATTGGTGCTACAGGTAGCACCACTCTTTTTGAATTGGGGGTTGGTTTTTGTACTTTTTACCAAAAAATATGATATTTTTTTGCTAGAGTTATTGTTTTGAGGTTAAAGTTCTCGTTAAGATGGAAACTTTGTTTGTATATGAAATACAACTTCCATGTACCTTTAGGTTTATTAGAAGTCCCCTAGGAATACATGAAACCAACACTAGCTCAACCAATTGGCCATCTTGTTTCTAGAGTACATCAAGAATAACACTTGGGGAGATCAATGATCTGTAAAAAGTCATGGATATTCCACCAGACAATTAATCACAATAGATCTGATAAATAAAATTGAAATCTATACTATGAAGTTTAAATTCCTTTAGATTCCATAATCTTTAGCTACTGATGAAATAGATAAAATGCGAAAAATAGAGAATAGTAAAATACAATCACAAACCATCCACAAAATAACATAAATATTTTCTATGGGAAACACTTACGGGAGAAAACCCAACTAGAAGGTGAGGTTGCACTCCTCTCTTTTCTCTAGTATAAAAATAATGCAAGTACAAAGGAGAAGACACTCTCTATGGAGTTACTTGAGACCTATGACATGTTATACTGCTACGTAACATTAACCCCATTTGTTATTCTCTATATTTTCCCACTCCTAGTTGTTTTTCTCTGCTATGGAACAAAATACAATATAGAATGGAACCCCTTCTCCTCCTAGAGGCCCAATATTTAACCTAACCCGATAGCCATATAGGACTAGGATTTGACTTGCTCAACTGATCCAGATTTATGAGTGGAACGAAATGAATAATAGATTGAATACCATAACACAGAGATATAGAGAACAACAACAGATATCCAGTGAACAATAACTTCTATTGAATAAATAAAATAGGTTGAAACTGTAAAACTGCAGAACTGAAACAACTTGCTCGAATAGTGGTAGCTATCTCTAAGAAGAGATTTGGTTGTTACGTGCATCCGTCTGAGTAGAATGATTACAATGAGGCTCGAAAGGCCTTTTTAAAATTACTCATGAATGAAAAAACTCTAGACATCCAAAAACCTAACCCTAGGAGATGAAACGTCAAAAGTTATGTGGGCCCTGATGGGTAAGTTGGTACCTCAAATTCCCGGGGTCGTAACTTTTGCATATAACCTCATTTTTAGGCGTGTGGTAGCCCGTTGGAAAGGTATTTCCGAGAACTACACATTATGTCATCAAAATCTCACTCTTTCTATACTTTCATTGTGGCAAGCCAAAAAAACATTGATTAGGGCCCCAAAACAGCCATGGAAGTACAAAAAGATGTACTAACATGAAAACTTTCAAAAGGGTCATACCATTATATTGTTAGAAAAACAGGACCGTGGAGAAATAAAATAAAACAAATGCGGAAACAAAACATAGAAGATACACAATACAAGAGAGACACAGATTTATGTGGTTCACCCAGTGTGGGCTACGTCCACCAGAGAAATTGCCAGGTCCTTCCTTTATTATTATCCAGCAAATGAATGGATAGAACCTACAGCAAAACCCGCTGTAACTTCCTCTTCTTTCTCTCACAGTCTCCTCTCTCAGAATACAATATTCGCCATCAACCATAGCCGCAATAAATTTCCCTCATAAAAGAGGGTTGCCTTCTAGGGAAAAAAACCCTAACATAATCTCTACCGTTAGATCTGTGACCTTATAATGAACGGTCCAGATTTACAATGAAATTACAATATACATTTACAAGGCAATTTTTCCTTCGGGGGCTTCGCCCCCGAACCCCCACTGGGGGCCCTCTTGCCCCCGGATCCCGCAGAGGGGCTACCCCCGCGTGGAAGAGTGTACATACTTCTGGGGTGTAAATACTTCATGGGGTATAAACACGGCTAAAAGTAAAAGACCTCTGAATCAGGAAGATAATCAGGCTCCACAACCAACAATCTCCCACTTGGAAACTGATCTCAACAACTCCACCGTTGTTGTATATGTTGGACTCTGAACCTTCTTGGACCTGGCAAATTTCTCATCTTCATCTTCATTCTTAAAGACCAATTGAAACTGAGCAGGAACTCAGTTTCTCCCTGGTTAGTCCCTTTGTTAACATGTCTGCAGGATTCTGGCTAGTGTGTATCTTTTCCAACTTCAAATGTCCATCTTCCAAGATGGATCGTATGAAGTGATAACTCAACTGTATATGCTTAGTATTTGAATGGAAGGTTGAGTTATTTTCAAGGTGAATGGCACTCTGACTATCACAGTACAACCTGTTGTTCTCCTGCTTCTTTCCCAATTCCTCCATAAACCTTTGTAACCAAATTATCTCTTTACTAGCCTCTGTAGCAGCAACATACTCTACCTCTGTTGTTGAAAGT
>ML824277.1:124993-140594 GCA_009831015.1 Picea engelmannii | reverse complement strand
CTTGAACATAATCTAGAAAATGTTTCCTATGGGGTGTGGCATGAAATGAAGCCCCTGAATCTACTACCCAAGACTCAAAAATATTATCTACAGAAAGAATCAAAGCATCTTGTAACACATCACATGTTACATTTGCTTCCTGAGTTCTCTTCTGTTGTCCATCTCTTTGTTTCTTTGGATCTCTGCAGTCTTTCTTCAAATGTCCTTTCTTCCCACAATTCCAACACTCTATCTTTCCAAGTCTGGATTTGGATCTTCCCTTCCTAGAATTTCCATGGTTCCCTGAGCCCTTTCCTCTATCCTTTTGTCTTCCTCTGTTTTCCATGTTCAACGCATTACCTGATGTCTCACCTGTGCTTTTCCGTCGCATTTCCTCACTAAGGATAACACCAACAACATCACCAAATTTTAAAGTATTTGAACCAGAGACAGAGTTACTTACAACCATGACCAAGCTGTTCCAGCTTTCTGGCAATGAGCACAAGATTATAAGAGCCCTGACCTCATCATCAAAGTCCACTTTTACAGAACTTAGTTGATTAATAACCATATTAAATTCATTTAAATGATATGTAACAGACCCACCTTATGACATATTCATATTAAATAATCTCTTCATTAGAAATACCTTATTGGATGCCGAGGGTTTTTCATACAATTTGGCCAATGCGTCCATCAAACCCTTCGTTGTCTTTTCTTTGGAAATATTGAAAGCCACCGACGCTTCCAGGCTCAGTCGTATCGTTCCTAGAGACTTTCTATCAAGAATCTCCCATTCTTAGTCCTTCATGGCTGTCGGCTTCTTTGCTACTCCACCCAATGGTAGGAATAGATCCTTCTGATATAAATAATCTTCCATCTGCATCTTCCATAACTGGTAGTTTTGGTCGTTAAATTTATCGACCCTAAACTTTCCATCTTCCGACATTGCTCCCACTCGAACCAGGAACCCTCTTTTCCTGCGAGTTACCTTTCGCTCTGATACCAATTGTTAGAAAAACAGGATCATGGAGAAATAAAATAAAACAAATGCGGAAACAAAACACAGAAGATACACAATACAAGAGAGACACGGATTTACGTGGTTCACCCAGTGTGGGCTACGTCCACCAAAGAAATTGCCAGGTCCTTCCTTTATTATTATCCAGCAAATGAAGGGATACAACCTACATCAAAATCCGTTGTAACTTCCTCTTCTTTCTCTCACAGTCTCCTCTCTCAAAATACAATATTCTCCATCAACCATAGCCTCAATACATTTCCCTCATAAAAGAGGGTTTCCTTCTAGGGAAAAAAACCCTAACATAATCTCTACCGTTAGATCTGCGACCTTATAATGAACGGTCCAGATTTACAATGAAATTACAATATACATTTACAAGGCAATTTTTCCTTCGAGGGCTTCGCCCCCGAAGCCCCGTTGGGGGCCCGCTTGCCCCCGAACCCCGCAGAGGGGGTACCCCCCCTCTGCACTCCCCCGCGTGGAAGAGTGTACATACTTCTGGGGTGTAAATACTTCATGGGGTATAAACACGGCTGAAAGTAAAAGACCTCTGAATCAAGAAGATACTCAGGCTCCACAACCAACATATATCCCACATTTTATAACTTTCAAAAGGGTCATACCATTATAGGAATTATATCCCACATTTTATAACACCTCAAAAGGATCATACCATAGAGCCCTGATTTTCTTACCAAGACCCAATAGTCTTTCCTTATTCAATTGTAATCATACTCTGTCTCCCACTCTAAATTTTCTCTTTGTTCTGTGTTGGTCATGTTAGCCTTGTACTTTTCTTGTGACTTATTCAACATCTCCTATACTTGAAAATGGATCTTCTTGATCTTCTCAATTTTTGTTTTTACTTTTAATGCATCTCCTGTGAGGTCCTCCCTCACTCCTCCTTGTTGCACATATACAACTTCTAAGGGTGAAGGTGGAAAATATCCAAATCAAGTTTCAAAAGGTGACTTACCAGTAGAATTTTGGACTACTATGTTATAAGAGTGTTGTATATAAATCATATTTTTATCCTATGTCTTCAGATGCTTCTGATTGTAACCCCTCAAAATATGCACCAAAGCCTTGTTGACTACTTCTGTCTATCCATTTGTCTGTGGATGGAATGTTGTATACCTCTTGATCTTAGTGTCCAGCTTCTCCCACAATGTAGTCCAGAAGGCACCGAGAAATTTCTTTTCCTCGTTTGAGATGATGCTCCTTGATATCCCAAAGTGCACACAAACTTGTTCAAAGAACAATTTTGCTTCTTCTTGTCCCTTGATGGTCTTTTTACAAGGCATGAGAATGCACAATTTTCTAAACCTATCAACTACCAAAAATAGATAGTCATGTCCCTTCCTATTTGTTGATAAACCTCCCACAAAATCCATGGAAATACTTTCCCAAGGTCGAGTGAGTACAAGTAAGGGATGGTATAGACCTTGCTTCCTATTGTTGAGCTAGTTGGTACAACAAAATATACATCCTATAATATATCATGCTACATCTTCTTGCATTATGGGTCAGTACACATACCTCTATAAGTTGGAAATTGTCTTCCCAACACAAAAATTTCTTGCAATATTGGAGGTTTGAGCCTCTTTGATAAGCTACAATCGTTCACCTTTAGGGACACATAGCTTGTAGAGTAAACCATTATGTAAATGATATTCAACCTTGTTTCACCTTATTTCATATGAATTCATCCCTTTAGTTGTTGAAACACCTCCTTGAAGTCCTCATATTCTATGTATGACTCTTTATATGAATCGTGGGTAAAAGGCTCTATGTGGATCAAAGTTCCCAAAGCTAGAATTTTGGATGTGGGTTGTTGTGAAAGCATGTATTCAAACTTGTTTGTGCTACCCTTCTTATACTTTATGACCAAATGAAACTAATGTAAGAACCCCATCCATTTTCGGTGCCTCATTTGTTGTAACTTACTCTATGCCTATGAATACTAGAGTAGTTGGTGATCTGTGTGGATGATGGTCTCTTTGCCCATAAGATAATGCTTCCACTTTTTGAAACTTGTAACAAGGCATAGAGATAATTGTCGTAGGTAGGGAAGTTGATGACTGCCCCATGAAATACTTCAGAATGATACAAAATGGGCCTTTCTCCCTACATTAGAACTGCTCCCATAACATACCCACTTGCATTTGTCTCCACTTTGAAGGGATTCTATAGTTTTGGTAGCATGAGCATTGGTGCTTGACTTATCTTTGTTTTCATCCCATCAAAGGCTTTATGTTGATTATTCCCCAAATGGAAACTCTTACGACCCGTTGTTATTGCATGGAGTGGACCTGTATCAACTACTGAAAATGAAGCTATGAACTTTCACAAGTATTGTGTTTCCCCAACAAAGCTCCTAAATTATGTGCAATTTGTAGGAACTGGCCATTTTAGGATGGTCTCCATCTTGGCGGGATCTATTTTGGGATCACCTCCACAGATCACATACCCCAGATACACCAAAAACTATTGGGAAAACTCGCATTTCTTGAGCTTGTCCAACAATTGGTGCTTCTTCAGGGTCTCTAACACCTAAATAAGATGTGAGATGTGCTCCTCCCAGGTATCAGTACAAAATAGTATATCATCCAAATAGGCAATAACAAATGAATCTAGATAAGGGAATAAAACATCATTCATTAATATTATAAATGTAATTGGTGCATTGCATAAACTGAATGGCATAACCAACCACTCATACAAACATTGCCTTATCTTGAAGACATTCGTCCAGGTATCTTCTTTTTTGACTTGTACTTGGTGATATCCTAGTTTCAAATCCATATTAGTGAAGCAATTGACATGCTGCAGTTGGTCCAACAGATCCTGGGCAGAGGGTATCGATTCTTCAGTGTAATCATGTTCAATGCCCTGTAATTGATACACATTCTCCAAGTCCAATCCTTCTTGGGCAGAGTTATTATGGGTGACCCATAAGGTGAGGTACTTGGTCAAATCAAACCCTGCTCCAAAAACTATTGCAACTGCTTCTTTACCTCATTTTCTTCTAGAACGAGTTGTCTATATAGCCCAATATTCGAAAAGGGGGATTTTGACAATAATTAGATTTTGTGCTCCACTTCCCTCTTAGGTGGTATCCCTTTAGGCTCTTGGAATAGTCCCCTATATTCCTTTAGAAACTCCTCCAATTCATTTTTCTACTCCTTAGTACACCCTTATAGGGATGTCTTTACTTTTAACGACTCTTCACCAGACTGATTTTCCCTTAGGAAAAACAAAACATATTTCTTACTAGAGTTGATCAATTTCATATCTTGATTGGCACTTAGCAATGAGATTTTTTACTTTCCTTTGTGTACATGGATGATGAAGTATTTTTGTTTCTTGATGAGGTGGTATGGGTTGACTCTCTACATGAATATAACATCCTTCATATGCATGTAGGGGCTTCCAAAAAATACTCCACATACATCCAGTGGTACTACGTCCAACTTAACTTCATCTATAAAATCAACACTTACAACGAATTTAAATGTGCACTACTTTGTTGCCTTTATCTTTTCATCCTTGTTTACCCAACCCAAAGGTTAGGGGCTAGGATGATCATGAACCTCCAATCCAAGCTTTATGACCAGAACCACTACTATGAGTTTATCCTATGAACCAGAGTATAATCGAGCATATATCTTGATCTTCTTGGCCTGAATCCTGATGTGGAAGAGCTTGGTCATCTCCTTCTCCTCCTAGTGATGAAGGCTACTCAGATTCACCTCCTTCTACATAGATGTGGAGAAAATATTTTCATCCACATCAGAGATACTTTCAACTTGATTTCTCGAATCTGTGGCTAGAAGGTTCTTTTTATTTCCTTCCTTCTTCTAGTTCTTCGAGTTCAGCTCTAGATGTAGTTTCCAACACTTTTCCTCAGTGTAGCCATCAATGTTGCAATAATTGCAATGGTTGCTAGGATATTTGCATTGATGTTTAGTGGCTATTGTCTTCTTATATTTCCCCCCTTTCCACTTCTTCTTCCCCTCCTTGGAAGATCCTTGGTACTCTTTCTTCTTAGAATCACTTGGTTGCCCCTTCTTTTGGCCTATGTTTTCCAAGTATTGTGCCTGTACACACACCTCATCCACTATCCTTAGCTTGAAGAGAATCACCTTCTTTTGTGGATGACTGTGTAAACCTCCTAGATACTTGAGGAGTACATTTTGGTTCTTGGAAGAGATACCCAACATGATGGCCATCTTTTTGAACCCAATGGTGTACTCTTGTACACCCTGTCCTTGCCTTGGCATGAAGTAGTGGCACCATATCCATTGGTATTATACATACTCAATAGGGTAGAATTGGGACTTGATGGGGGTTTTGAATTCCTCCCACCTAGTTATTGGTGGATCACCCTTCATCCTAAGTGTTTTTTTATGGATTCCCCACCAAGTTAAAGAATGGCACACTAACTTCAATCTAGCAAATGAATTTTTTTTCTCTTCATCTATATGGTGAACGCTAAAATAAAATTCTAGTTGTTACAACCAATGATTCATTTTTAATGCATCGATCTCACCTTGGTATGGATTTATGTCCACTTTCGCTTCCATATTGAATATGAACTTTGAGGTTTTATCGACACTTGAACTCAACTTCTCTTTCTCGGGTTATTTTTGTGACTCCTTTTTTGGGTCTTCATTATCTCTCAATTTCCCGTCTAATCCGATCTTTGAGTTTGAGCCTCCAACTTCTCTGAATGGTTCAATATTTCTTGTTATAGGTATAGATATAGGAATGAATATTACATATCATATCCAAATTTCAGAATTGAATCCAATATATGAGAGCAAGCTTATCAAAATACTAAGTCTATGTCAATGCAATAATGAAATTTGGTAATTTTTGCATGCATGTTCTAGAGTTGGGTGTAGCTCCTAAACTCAATTCCTTCTTCTAAAATTTTATGTGAAGGTACAATATTTTTTCCTCTATAACCATATCCATGATTCATATTGTGATTCCATTGTATGAGAGAGCATCAATGAAAATATTGGATTGTCATTGCTGCTAAAATTTAGGGAAAAAAATGGAAATAAACCAAAACAAAATAAAAACGTTTTTAGGTGTAGGATTACTAGAACCCCAAAGATGATCCTACTTAATACTCACTTGGATGTAAAATGTGAGCATATTTATCACAAGGTCATTGATAAATCAATGACCATTGGAAATATGTGTCTTTTCTTTATTTTTTTCTTTCTTCTTGGTGACACTCTACACCACTCATCCTTCCTTCTTCTCTACTTTGAATCCTTCTTCTTCCTATTTATAATCCAAACCTTTGCATTATATCACTATAGATGATCTACCATATATACACTTAATCTATCCATCTTCATTACCTAGTTTTCCTTCATCACCATCATTACCATGCAATCTATGCAACCCACAAACTAAGGTGCCACACAATCATATCTTTAGTCAACTTCATGCTTTGAATTTAATCCTCCATGGATTAATAATGTGTTTCTTGTGATTTAATGATTCATTGGCCTCATTGTGTTGTTATATGCTCATAAGTTATGTTGTCTATGAAATCTATTTCATCTACACAAGAAAAACAAAATAACTTGATGACACCCTATGAGAAGAAGAACCTCTCAACCTTATAATAAGTTTTATGCATCAAGAGTGAAAACCAATTATAGATGCATAAAATTTAGATAATATATTATGCTTAAAATTTTATGATCAATATAGGTATAAATGATCTTCATACCAAAGTGAGTCATTTCTCCAAAACAATTTGTCAAAAGCATTCAAATCCTATTGTAGTTGTTGGATCATTTGTTGGCTAGGAGAGTCTTGTTTCCATTTTAGATATGTTTCTACCCAATTATATTATAAAACAAAGAGGAGCATTGTCATATTATTCCTAGAAAGTGAATCTAGGAACTTCTAAGAAGTAGATTTGAGTCATTAAAACAATTGCCCCCTTCTTGAGAATTTTTTCCATTCGATGGGAGATAATAACTTGGTTTAGAGGATGCATGAGGATCACTTGGAGGTGATTGATCTTACCTTCAGAGGTAAACCTAAGTGTTGGCACCCAAATTTTTGGGTTAATATCACGTGCACAAACAAAGTTGTGTGCACTCATTCCAGTTTTACACGTGCCCATGCCAATGCGCAAGGATTGACAAGAAGTGTGCACCGGACCAAATTTTGACAAGTTTTGTTAATTCATGTTGAAGTCTCATTCTACCAATGCATGTCGAAAATAAAGAATATGCACACTAGAATCAAGAAATGAATCATCGGGAAATATTCCCGAATGATTACTGCTAGCAGCATAAGGGAACATGAAATAAATAGAAGATGAGTTGGCCGTGTAGTTAGGATTGCCCCAATTCCCGAAAATTTACGTGGAATGCAGGCAGGTGATAGAAGCATACAAGACTGTTAGTTAGTAGAGTGAGTGGAGAGGACATGAAAGAGACATATATCCAAAGCCGAGAATGATATAAAAGAAAGTAGGGATGACAAAGAGAAGGTTGTTGAATTGATTCATTGGGTCATTGTTGTTTTCTATTGTTAAAGATATTGTTTTAAGTCTCTGTAGTATTGTAATGTCTCCACTTGTAGTCTGAGTCTGTCATAGGTGAAATGTATGAAATGATGTGCATGGAACAATGTATTGTAAATCTAGTGAATTATCTAAAGGGATATGAGACTCTATTGTTGTCAAATATGACTTGCTTAATTTATGTGTGTGCTTGATGGAATGAGAATAATAATAAAGCTACAACGATTATGATCTATCATGTGTTACTCAAGTGGTATTTGGATATCCGTGTGTATTTTCTTTTCATGTTAATAATAGTAAGTTGTCAGTTGTGGAATATATGAATGTCAACTGAGATGGATCTCAATGTGTTTCTCCCTTCATCCCTAACACCAAATGGTCTCTATGATCCTCATAGCATCTCGAGTGAGACCTTCTTCATCCTTTCCTAAATATTGATATGTTGATGCTTTGGGGGTTTTGTTGGTCAACTCTGGATGAACCTTGGGTCTTAACCCCCCAACGTTAAGAAGGACACACACAAGTGTGAAATAGACCAATAAATGGTTCCATTATATAAGAGTAGCATAGAATATACAATAGGCAGAAGAATAGATGTTTGGCATACTTTTCCTTTTTGGCAGCACAACATACACTTCACTCACACAGGTAGATTAGATGGATTGATCTCGAGATTTCCAATTCAGGTCGAAGTTATTTCCTACAATCATGGTGTTGGACCTAGTAGGGGCGTCACATGTGACTAACATCAGCTACATATCGTTGTAGTATACTGAAGATTCATGCAATAAGATTTGGATAGATCACAATTCACCTTGGCACATAAGAAGAGATGACACCACATTCCAAAAGACACATCACTAGTGAAATGGATATGAACTGTTATCTCTTCATTTATGGGGTTTCACTTGGACTCTATACTTATTCCCTAGTCGATCTCCTTGGTCATTTATTTATCTCATTTTGGCTAACCCCCCCATTCATTTTCCACTCTATATATATCCACTTTCTCCCATGAAGTCATTGGATAAATTCCTCACATCCCATTTGCTCTCACCCCTGCATGTCTCCCACATCCACGACTTCCCATAGCCCACTGTTATTTGTCCACTTTCCACTGAAATTACCCTCACCTCGATTTAGGTCCCCTCTCATGTCCCAGCTTCACAAACATCTCGATATGTGCAATTCCCAGTCCAGTCAGGCAACCCAAGAACCCACAGTCCATTTTTCACAAAGATTGACACTCTGTCATCTGTTTCTAGACAGAGGTCCCAATCTCTTATTTTCTAGCAAGACACAGCCACAAACATCATAGTTCCCTAAACTATGCTTCGAATATGCAATAGTCTGACAACTTTCTAAGCCCAAAGTTGGTTTTCTTTTCACCATGGATAATCACCTTTGTTGAAGTGGATAGCCCAAGGCTACAGGCTCTAGTTCCACCAAACTAAGAGATCCTCATCTTTTGTCTTGTCTTAACAGAACAAAAAGACAAGCAAAGGATGGTTCTCTCTCTTAATGGTAATTAAATTCATCTAGGGAGTCAATGTATAGATAGTGGGCTTTAAATAGGTCCCTCATTCACCACCACAAACACGAGCGAAGGGGAAGAGTTGAGCATCTTGACGTTGGATGTTATTTCAAAGTTTCCTTCTATCATTTTGTTAGAAATGAATCGAGATATTTGTCAAGAAGTGGCAGAATTGGAACTCAGTCAAGCCATTAATTCTATGTAGTCAGGCAAGAGTCCGGGTCTGGATGGTTTTACGGTGGAATTTTTCAAGTCTTTCTATGAGTTTTTGAAAGATAATGTATTGGCAATGGTTAAGGAATCTCAAAAGGTAGGGCGAGTCCATGGGACTCTCAACTCCACCTTTATTTTCCTCATTCCAAAGAAAGAGAATGTAGTTTCCTTTGGAGACTTTAGACCTATTTCTTGTTGCAACGTGGTGTACAAGCTAATCTCAAAATAATAGAAAGAAGGATAATGTCAGTTTTAAGTGAGGTTATAGGGAAGGAATAGTTCATATTTATACAAAATAGGAAAATCCATGATGCAGTGGCGATGGCTCAAAAATTCCTTCACACAGTGAAAATAAAGAATCAAAAGGAAATCATCTTGAAGCTCGACCTCTAAAAATCCTATGACAGGGTGAGTTGGACTTTCTTGTGTTTGGCTCTGTTGCAGATTGGTCTTTGTGTAAATGACGTCAATTGGATTATGGACTGCGTCCAAAGTGTCTCTTTTGCGGTCTTAGTTAATAACTCTCCTTCTCACTTCTTTAAAGCTTTGAGAGGACTTAGGAAGGGTTTTCCTTTATCCCCCTTCATGTTCCTTCTTATTGCAGAGGGACTTAGTAGGTTGATCAGGGAGGCCATAGTCAATGCTTCTTTAAGAGGTGTTATGGTTTCAAATGCATAAATGATTTCTCACTTGCTCTTTGTCGATGATGTCTTATGTTGTGTTTTCGGTTCTCTAAGGGATGTTTCCATTCTAAAAAGAATCCTTGATCATTTTTGTCGACCCTTGGGGATGGTTTTTAACCCAAAAAAATCATGCTTGGTGATAAACAATCATTCAGAAGCAGAAGTGAATTCTTTTTCATCTCTCATCCCTGCTCTATCTAGGAGTATCAATGAAGGGATTAAATATTTGGGGTTCTTTCTAAAACCCACTACCTACAAGAAGGTGGACTAGTTATGGCTAATTCACAAAGTCGAATCGAGAATTAATGTTTGGACAAACATGTTACTCTCGAGAGGAGGAAGACTAGTGCTCATTAAGTTTGTCCTAGAGAGTATTCATGTCTATTGGAATTCCATTGCAACAATTATGAAATGAATTCTTGACAAAATTCATAGGATCAACTTCAAATATCTCTGGGTGGGCCAAAAAGAATCTGGAGGAAGGAATCTCGTCAGTTGGAATTCTATCACCGCTCCCAAGGATTTTGGCAAATGGGGACTTAAAAAAAATCACCATTTTGCAAAGGCCCACGTGGGAAGAAATCTATGGTGTCTCACCCAAAACAATTCCCTCTGGGTCAAGGTCATGTGCTCCAAATATATGGTGAGTCTTTCAGTGGTAGATTGGTTCAGAAATCTAGTAAAATATTCTAAGGGGTATATTGTTTGGAAGGCTATGGTGGAAGTTTTTCTTTGGTAGGTGTGTGGATGATATGGAAGATTGGTAGTGGGCATTGTATACGGGTCGGGGAAGACTCATGGCTTGGTGTGGGTAATGATTTATGGCTTTCTGTCCCCCTGGTTTAGTCTTTGCAGGAAGCTAATATCTTCTCATTGTTTGATGTAAGCATTGGATTCCCATAGCCAAGAGGGAGGCATGGATAGAAATACTTGTCTTGTCTAAATGTAGATGTGGAATTGGCAAAGGAATGGGATAGGTACATCAAAGTACTTTGAGAAAACAATATTTTTTTAGATCAAGAAGTTGTTGACCAATTATGTTGGTCGAAAAAACCAAAGAGCGGTGTTTTGATGACCAAGCTAGGCTATAAATCTTGGTTTGAAGATAGGCAGGTCTCCCAAGCCTTGTGGTGGTGGAAGCCCCTATGGAAACTGAAATACCCTCTTCCCTGCAAGATAACCATGTGGTTGGCTCTAAAGAAGAAACTTATGACCTGGGATAATGGCTTTAAAAGGGGGTGGAATGGGCCAAACCGTTGTATTTTTGTGTGAATCCATGGAAGAATTTGTTTCTCATATTTTTATATATTGTCATTATGCAAGGAAGTTATCAGAGGCGATAACACATAAGTTGGGGGTTAATTCTAACTAGTCCCTTGGCATCTTGGAAGACAACTTCAGGACTTGGATGAGGAATAGTTCAATCTCGCAGTACACAACAATGCCTAGCCTAATGGTCTCGAACATCTGGTGGGCCCGAAATACTGATGTTTTCAATGAAAATTTTATGGCTCCTGAAGTCACCGCAGACATTACTCTTATATAGGAAGAGGAATTTAAGGTGGACCCTAAAGTCTCCAAGCCTAGATTTCTTGTCATGCCTTATTTGGATCTGGGGATCTCGTGGGGCTTTCTTGACGGTGCAACATAGGGTCACCCATCCAAGTGCAGTGTTGGGGTGGTATTATTCATCATCCAGACTCATTATATTCACATAAGGCATGGTCTCGGGTGTGGAACAAACAAAAGAGTTGAAATGATTGCTTTATGGACCCTCCTGGAAACTGCTAAGAAAAAAATCTTAGTAAATTGTAGGTGTTGGGGGACTCTAAAATGGTAATAGAATGGGCGCAAGGAAGAGAAAAAATTCATAATATAAGGTTGGCCTCTATATTGAGAGATATTAAGTTGGATTTCCTCTCCTTTGAGTGGCTTTCTTTCCACCACATCTTGCAGGATCTCAATTCAAAAGATGATGAACTTTCGAAGGAAGCCTTGGAACTCCAAGTCGACACCTTTTTGTTCTATGAATACA
Organism: Picea engelmannii; assembly: GCA_009831015.1. Taxonomy (NCBI): domain Eukaryota; kingdom Viridiplantae; phylum Streptophyta; class Pinopsida; order Pinales; family Pinaceae; genus Picea; species Picea engelmannii. The sequence continues at coordinate 128,564 of ML824277.1, read as the reverse complement.
TGGATGGGGCGGAAACCGAAGTTATGCAATTCAAATTTTGAACCCCCCACGGGTTGATCTTTTTATTTTGAATACTTGAATATGTATATAATGAAATGCGGCTAAAAGGATGTATAGATTTTTGTGGAAGTTTTGTAAATAAAAAAAGGACTAGAACAGGTTTTGACAGGTGCCTATACATTCCAAATGAATGAATGTAAAGGATTTTTTTTTCTTGGAAAAAAAATTTGTTTGTGGTTTGTTCGGTTAATGAAAGTGGGTAAATAATATAGCCTCCACTCATGCTCAAGTCTGTCCAATTAACATGCTTGTGCTTGTGGATGTGTACCAACATACACAATGATGGTTAGGACTAGGTGTGAATATTGGGCAACTTTAACATAATGAATACCTCCCACTTATGATTGCCTAGTCAAAGAGAAACTAGTTTGAATGCTAATGGTTCCCCTCATAATCCCAAATTTGACATGTCAACCTTATCATAATAAGTGAAAGCTTAGTTTATCTATCTATCTATCTATATAAATTCAAGGGATGCTTCCCCATATTCATGGGCGACACTCGTATTGGGCGACCAATGGTCGTACATTGGTGGATGCTACTTAGAATATCCATTGGCATACACTAGTGCACCTCACCCAAGGGGATTTGAATCGAGCACCTACTGGCACAGAACTAACCAAGTATCCAACAACATTTTCGATGACCAATTAAGTTAACTCCTTGAGCATATATATATAGATAGATAGATAGATTACGATGATTTGGGTCTTTTTAAAATGAATTTGAATCCTTAAGAGAAAATTTCACATTAATCTAGTAGAACTATAACTTCTTGCAAAATTCCTACCAAATTTGGGGAAGAATTTGGATTGAAAAAGGGTTGAATTTGTCCACTTATTAACCTCTAAACTTATTTTTCATAGAAACAAATACAATTAAATTGATAAATGAACATTGTGGCCGAACTGGTTAGCAAAAGATACGAATTGTTCATTACATTGCAGTACCAAAAGCAAAATTTCCAAAGTTTTCAAAAAACAACTTATCCATTGTTTATTATGACTATACCTACTTATTGTTTTCTTCTAGAAGAATATATATATATATACCCTAATAAACTTCCCTCTTAACAATTCATATTGATCATACATAAAAACCTACTAGAACTAGGTGAAATCATACCTACTAAGTGCTTCTTTCATGACAATATCTTTTATTCTTGGGCTTCTAATTCCCTGCTCTATTTGCACAATTTATGTATGATCCTTACAATGTTGATGCAATGTAAAATCCTCTAGCCAATATTCCTTAACGAGACTATGGGATTAGAGAGATGCCCCACAAGAGACTGAGAACTACAAGAAAAACCCAAGATAATGTTGTAGTGCCACAAAACTAAACTATAAACTCTCCACGACCAATTTCTTGTTGCATAAAGATAGAGAATTCCAATACAAAACAAACTCAAATCCCACCATAGCCAACAACCAAATTATTTGGAAATGGCCTGGAGAGATCCTACCTACACCATCAAATCCTAACACTTAAGACTTAATATGCCTATCACACTCATAACATTTGAAGTGTGAGAGAGATACTTATTATAGCAAGATTTGTCTCACCCCATGCAACTTGCTCAGAAGGCCTTTTCCATTTCCCTGTGTAGACTTGAAGTCCCTTTTTGCAATTCCTAGAGACACAAATAATATTTTTCCACATATATGCGCCCTAACAGTTATACAACATGCGTATACTCATGTTGAACCATTACAACCCACATACATCGGGTTTTGTGCCCAAAATTTAAAAATGGTGTCGGGTTTCCATGTCACGTCACGAGATCCATGATCCTTGACCTTCCATATACTAGAAACTTTTTGAATCATCCCTTCAGTTCCATTTCAAGACTATAAATGGATCATATCCAAGATGCGGAGAAGGAGAAGAATTCAACTTTTGAGAGAGAATTTACTCTAGACAAATTATTCACTTCATATTGAGTCTGCATCCCTTTGTCCTTTTAAGTGTGAACACATTGTTCAACCCCCAATCTCTTCCCTCTTTGATGGAGAACCTCATTATATCGCTTATATGAGCTTTCCTTTGGTGGAGGATTGAAGTGGTGGAGGCCCAACTGGAAGGGACTTAGTTTCTCGGTTTCGAGATGTGCCGACACAAAAGTTTGTCATTCATACACTTTTGTTGATGATATTTTAATAGAAATACTCTTCTCTCGTCCAATTAATGTCTTGCAAATATTTGAATTGTTATTCCATGGGCATATTTGTTTTGAATATTGATGGATTATGTTATTATATGTGCTAACTTTATATATTATCATCATATGCTTGCATATCTTGGTTGTTGAGGACAAGTTGCAGGTATATAGCTTTGAGTTGAGTGCTCAACAATGATATTCATCGAACATCTGGACGAGGTAGGCTCTTTATCTCATCTTATTAGCATCCTTGTTTATATAGTGCACTTTAGATTAGAGTTAATTTCTGCAGTCATTCCGTCTGTTGTGGTTTACCCCATGCCATAGAGTGATTTTCCTAGTAACATAATTGGTGACCATACTGGGGATACAATCTTCTTTTCAGGGTTTGGAGTGTTTTTCTCCTTAGATTGCTCTTGGTTAGCTTGAGTCTTCCTATCATCTGATTGCTTGACAACCTATTTTCATTTTGAATTTGAGTTTCTTGGCCTTATCCTTTACCTGGCATTGTTTCAAGACACATACGCAGTTTTTCCCTTGAGAGATGTGTACATATGCAAGTTTCCATTCTATAGGGCGCGTACATACGTGGTTTTTCCCCAGACAGTTGCGTACATCATCCTTTTTTCTTGATTGTTGAGTTTGGTGTTTGTCGGGTGAGTTTTCATGGATGTTGAGTCTTCTTAGGTCTCTGTCATAACTGTTGAGTGCCTATAGAGTGATAGGGAACCTTTCTTTGGTTGAATTTTCGAGAGGTTTTTTCTTTCTCATCATCTTTTTCATTCGTTGTCCTTTCATATTGGGTTGGACATTTGCTTCTTGATATCCTGCTTGGTTTGTCTATTTTTTCTTACAATAGGGTCTATATATCAAGTCGTGGTTCAGTCCTTGCATTTTCATTTCTTTATATTGAAAATACAAAATATATATATACATTTTGCATTATGGCATTTGATATTTTGGGTTCTTATTATTGATCTTGATACATGTATGTAAAGATTGCATCTTATTTGAAAATGCAGAATTGAATTGAAAATTGTATTTTGAAAAGCTTATCATTCTTTTGAGAATTGAAGTTAGGACTTTGCATTATATTCATATTCATTTTACTTGTTAAGTCATAACATCAATTTCAGGACCACATCTTTTGATTAAACAAAGCCACTAAAAGTAACGCTGATAAATTTAAAATTGATTAGAAATGATTTTACTTTTCAGGGTACACAAACTAGGTTAAGATAAAGAGCCTTGGAATAGGATTTTGTGAGTAAAATTCTCCAAGGCTATTAAACTCAACATATGTGTCTGACTAAGGGAGTGGTGAAATCCATTGTATAATTGGTGACGTCA